>OMLC01002639.1:8873-24533 GCA_900302585.1 Regalecus glesne
AGATCCTATTTGATGAGCAACCTCACCCAACCACATGGACCATTACTTGTCATTATCTGTCAGCTGACAAAATATGTATGTGTGGGTATGGATGGATGGATGGATGGATGGATGGATGGATGGATGGATGGATGGATGGATGGATGGATGGATGGTATGGATGGATGGATGGATGGATGGATGGATGGATGGATGGATGGATGGATGGATGGATGGATGGATGGATGGATGGATGGATGGATGGATGGATAGATGGATGGATAGATAGATAGATAGATAGATAGATAGATAGATAGATAGATAGATAGATAGATAGATAGATAGATAGATAGATAGATAGATTTGGGAAGGAACCATCTGTGTACAGCCATGTTTATTGTTGTGTGGCCAAGCTAAATCCCCCATAGTCCCACATGAGCTGTCTTCTCCATCATTTGTATCAAGTAGCTGTCTGTCCAGCCTAGGGATTAATGTTTCACGGTGCAGTGATACATATCTGCACTGCAGAGCAATCTCCCTCACAGTTTAGCAGTCAGCACAACAAGGGTCCACAGGGGCTTGTAGTGCTGACACCACAGTGACAATCAACCACCAAGTGTGTGAAAAGGAGCCAATCCTCGATCAACATAAACAGTCACCCCCCCATGCCTCCCCAATGTAGCTTCAATGCTTTACCAAAACAACCTCTTTCAGGTTGGACTTTACAGTCAGTGACCTCAAGGACAGCGGTGCAGCTCTTACCTCTCGAAGCAAAACACCCCACCAAAAAATGGCATGTAACACAGTGATATTTACTGAAGACGAGGTAAAAAGCGGGGAAATAACATGCTCTTCAGTTTTGGTTCATTATTTTCTAAATATCAGGAGCTCACAGTGACATTGCTGATGATAGCTGCTCTGATCCAGCCTTTCCAAGCGAAACAGAACAAAAAAAGCCTTCAGCGATGGTACAGACCTGCGTAGGGCTGAGTACTGTGAGTATCATTATCAATTGTCTTTCAATGGAAATGTGTCAGGATTAATTTAATTTATTATCATATAGTGTCATAATATTTTGTTGTCTAAAGAGACTCAAAAGTTTCTCACAAAATAAGGCCTATAATATTCGAGGGAGTAAGGGGCCGTGGTAGCTCAGAGCACGCGCTTCAGGAAATGACGAGCCAGATGTTGCGGGTTCGATCCCACCGTATGGTGTCAGGAGGGGCATCTGGCCTTAATCCCGCCCATAAATCCATGTCCAGCCCCACAACGTAGAGCCTGATCATGAGATAAAATTGGACCTCCCTGTATTGGAGGGGGTATTATCTGAAATAATATTATTTGATATACTTTATGTTACCAAACAGGTCAACGTGATGACCGTCGGACAGATTCTCGAAAATAGCAATTTTTACACATGAATTTAGCAATATCATGCAAAACTCCCATTTGATCCTCATAATAACACTTTCCGTCACCCAGCTCTCTCCAAGTTTTGAGATCTCGAACTACGTCCTCCTGAAATGAAAACCAAGCGATTAAGTCAACATGTCCTTGTCTGCGAGTGAGCTCATTTCCCATTCGAAGACTCGTCAGCCACATTGAGTGACTGATACTGATTATACACCCCCCCTGCGGAATCACAAGAGAGGAAGCTGATGGAATCCCAAGCATGAGGTGGTGACAGGATTGAGCAACTCCAGTCAAGACTCGAGCCTGAGCAGAAGATGTTCTCCTCTGACCGACAAACCATCTCATGTCCCTTCACCAAGGAAACAAACTTGACCCTCTTGTTTTTCCCCACCCGTCAGCAGCAGATGTCCTCACCCTATGTCCTCTGTGACATGTCCCAGTGTCAGCTAGCTCCCAGCCACGATCGCTGGTGATGTGTGGCCTTTATCAGAAAAAGGCATCTTGTGTTAACTTTAAGCTATTACATCCCTATTATCATTGAATATCAATGGAGGAACACATATGGTAGCGATGGACCGATTGACACTTTTCTGTAAGTTATTGCCTTAAATGTGATCTCCTCTGTAGTTCTTTGTGTCCGCCAAGATGTCTGAGAACCATGAGAAACTGGAATGTAAATTCTGATTCTCCAATGATTTGCTACGCAGCACAAACATCAGCAAAAAGAAATTGGCTTTGGCTCAAGCTAAATCAATAAAGGTCAGAGGATCATGTAATGTTTCACAATCCTGACCCAAACCACCTCTCATCAAAAACAATGTTCTGATCCATGTGAATAATGATTGGTGAAAAAATCTAAAACACGTTGACCTCAAGATTTTCACCTTTTTCTACTTTACATAAGGCTTGCTGCGCTTGGTTGTTTGTGTGGCTGTTATCAGCGAGCCGGGCCATGCATTCCAGTTCAACCTGGCTCTGAGACTACTCGCAAAGGCAAAGTGGAAGCTGAGAACAAAACCATGGGAATTAAGCAGGCTTTTAATCCCGTTACCTTGGATTTGATTCACACGGCACCCAATGCAGAACGGTATCATGCGATTTCAAAGTCGCTCGGTTTCAAGTTTACGCTAGCGACTGTGAAACGGCAGTAGTCATGGATGTTATACTAATTCAGCCTTAATGTCTTGACGTGCATGCTTAATGTTTGAAATCTGAGCCCTCGAATCCGCAGAACATCACAAGCCTGTCTGCCATCGTGGCTTATTTCTCAGCATCTGTAAACATTGTTCTTTAGGATTTGAATAGCGTGATTCCTAATTCGTGGGGATTTTCACTTACAACATGTGCTAAATAATGCCGCAGATCCTTGGGATGGGTTTGAAATTAAATAGTGTTCCACGTTTATCACCCAGGAAAGGCATGTGAAGAAGAAGAACTTCTTTCTGTCTCTCACTGATATCTTTCTAACGCCGCCTAGAACGAACCCTTCGAGAAACTTGAACTGCGGGTCTAGAGAGGAGGATGAAAAGCATATGGAAGAGTGAGTGAAAGAAAGCAGCTGGACATAAAACAAACAGCATTTAAAACACGATTAACTGCTTTGTGACATGTTTTTACAGCTTGTGATTTTGGGTTTAAAAACCACCCAAAAAACTAATTTTGTGTTTTTTTTCAGTGAATCGACATATTACTAAATTTCTGCTATAAATGACCAAACAACCATCAGCAACTTTTAACACCTCACATAAAACTGAACACTTGTGGGTCGGGTCTGTCCAAACACTAACAATGCAATACAAACCGGAGGCCCTCCATGGCGTCCATTTATAGCACTTAGGCTAAATGGGTTGCGCGGACTGCAGAGCAGACGCATAATATGACAACTAGCTAAACAAATGATTCAAATATACATCAAAATCAGGGTCATTATTTTGACATTATGAGGAGTCAAGTTTATGTTCAAATTAGCTTAGTGTACATAGATCCTGACAATTAAAAGGCCATCGGTTGGGTGTGACATTCGTGCTTCCTCCGTTTATGTATGACATCACTCATTTTGGTCTAACGATATGACAGATGCACGAAAAACATTTATGAATCTGTAAACTACAAGGTTGAATTCCCTTACTGAGGCAATAAGTCAGTAAGTCAACTAAGCAAGTCTTGAGAACAAAAGTGGATTTCTGGGAGCAAGATAGGAGGTCGGAACTGTCATATTGTCCTGACCAAGGACCAATACCAGATCACCAAGGCTGTTCTCAAATATTGGGTTTAATTTAACCCCCCCCCCAAAAAAAAAAAGATTTTCAAGTAGTGGGAATAGGAAAGAGCACTGGTACCAGCGAAAAGAGGCTACTAGAAGTTCTCAATCTGTAACCCGCAAAAGGAAAGATACAATTCATTTCTGCAATATCTGCCAGGGGCTGTGCTCACATGCTCGGCCTCTGTGTGTATGTATCTCCAAACCGTGTAAGTCATACTTGGATTAAACTCAACTTGATGTGACATGTTTGTGAGGCTATGCTGGACCGCAATATCAAGTTTGCAATGGCAATCTTCTGAGATAAAAATAGCACAAGCTGGCTTTAAAATATGAAGGGTCACCATCGTGATCGCAGTGATCAAACTCATCCGGGGACTGCAGACAAGTCTGTCAAATAATGAGAGCTGAAGATGTATTTCAGTGTTTAGCTAAAAAAAACACACAGACATGTAAAAAGATTTACAACATCAAACCCACGCAGAAACACATGCCCGTAGTCACATACAAACACATACCCGTAGTCACATACAAATACAAACACACACTGAGCATCATCACATTGGAGGGCAACAGGAAGTCCCATAGCCTCCAGCAATATGTGAACAAAGAATCTTTGAGGAGAATGTCAGCAACAGAGCCCTCCATTTTCAGAGTATGGGCTAAATGTGAATACGACTTCCCCTTCTGTGGGACTGAGAGCGTATTTGTCTACATACATCTTGCCTGACTACTCAGATGCAGAACTGGGAAAGACTGTGATGGACATCTTATCAGCCAGCTCCAGACCAGCAGAGCTCGTCATATCCGAGGTGGAAATACATGGGGCTTCCAGTAACGAGGCCTCGCCCATGGAGCTCTAGCCACAAGCTAAAAGTGAGTGCATGACAAGGGGTGACAGCATGAACATGACTGTGAATGCTACACAGCTCTTCAACAGGATCATTCATTGCTTTCACCTCAGTCTTATATACTCTATAAATAACTGTGGCCAAGTGAGTTCACGAATGAGTCCCATTTCCCTACTCACATATTTTGTGTACAGGCCTACTAACAAAACACAACATAGGAAGGATCCCTGACTGAAGAGAACCCTTCTAAGGTAGTATTTCATCTGGAGTCGCTAGGTGGTTATACCAGTAATTCCGATTTCATACATTACACCTTAATATCTTAGTTGTTGTGAAACAGAGGCCCATCACTTCTACACATTTCAAATCCAGGTAGGGCTACACAGACATAATAGACCTTGTTTGGCAGACATCCGTTGGGATCCTGTTCCCTAAAGTGATATTACAAGTCGGATCCCGTATAGCCCATTTGTAAAACCACAGGATTTGGGTGCACGTCGTACTTTTTCCATTACAATCCATCCACATTTTGTCCCGCTTTCTCGCAAGAATCTCACTTAAGGTCGTACGGTATACCTAGATAGACATATAATTTGTCAATAACTCGCACACGCAAACACGTTTAAAACTTCAGATCCGAAGTCAGCGTCGCATCACCCCCGGCACTGTCTAACCTGTGCCACGGTGATCGAGTTGGAGGTCTTCACGGTGTTCCCTGTTTGGCGGCGCCTATTCTGACGTGCACGTCTCTGCATCGGACGGGGGGTAAACATGGGCATCGACCCGGCCTGTGTTAGTGACGAAGGTGTAGCCCAGCAGAGTAACTTGAGTTTCGCATGGAGACGCTTTACACCCGTGGACACGACCGACGGGCCGAACGCAGATCCCGCACACAAATCTGTTTCGTGACTTCCATTAATCCAGCTTCGTGGATGCGATTGCTGAAAGCGGAGGCTCTCGCCAATTTTTTAAAAAAATTCCATTTTAGAAAAAAGCGTGTTTACCTGTTTACGATACGGAGTCCTCGCTGGATTGCCGCTATTTGCAAAAATCATCCTCGGTCCGGGAGAAAAAAAAAGAAGAGTTTCTTCTGAGTTACCTATGCCTAACTAGATGATTCCACCGAGCGATCAGAGAAAGTAGAAGTGTTGACCACATATATGTTTAAATATAGGCTATGTATATTTCTCCTCTTCAATCCGCTAAAGCATATGCAAATATGGCGGTGAACATAATATATTCATATCCTAGCTGTGAGCCAACAACACGGTGAGAGAAGGCGCCTTAAATCGTCCCAACTTCGATCGTCCGGCCCCGTTTGTTTGACTGGATTCATTGATTTGCAGCGCTCCAACGCAGAACGGACCCTGCTACGACGGGACAAACCACTGTGCCATCCGGTATAGGGGAGATCAATTCACAACCACACATAAAGGCGCCAACTTTCACGGTTTTTCTACAATTTAGTGATAAAATTATATTATCTTTTTAACTAAAATAGATAGTTTTATATTTTTATTCATTAATAATGGCGATGTTTGTCTAACAACCGCAACGATGCTGGACTGAATCACCTCCAAGTCGCCGTTCGTCAGCCAGGAACGCATACCTAGAATTCCACGCTGCGGCTGCCAGTGAGAGCCAGACTCGATAACGCAAATATTACTCTGACTTTATAACTTTTCCCCGCACCGTGATGTTAATTACGTCATGTCGCACACAGGGGTTGATGTGTTTTAGCGTCTGGCCGTGGTAGGGGTGAGAACCGGTACACTCCGTTCGTCTGTTTACTCCCAGTGGAACAGGAATGTCGTGTTTATTACGCAGGGACTGTGGAGTGTCACGCTTCGTAGCCTGGGTTTGATCAGTAGGAGGCGTTGGGGCTAATTGACAGGGAGACTGTTTAGTTTATGTCGTTTTGTGTCATTTCTCTAACCCCTACGTACTTATATCGATGAGGCACTGGCCGAACAAGCAATATGACAGCATGATGAGCCAGATATAGGTGGCAAATGCTAACCAGGCGTTTAAATAAACAGAATTCAAAGAGGAAACTATACCCCCAAAAAATCAACTTCCACAATTACTTGGTCATTGTATTCCAACAATGAAATGTGTCAACTGCGTTTAACTCATTCTATTTTACAGGAGCAGTGGGACCTGCAACAGTTGACACTTGGGGAACTGACGTGCCAGAGGATGCAGGTTCAAACCCAACATGGGGCGTCAGGAAGGGCATCCGGACTTAATCCCCGAGGCGCCATCTAAGTCTGTGTCCACCCCCACAACATGAGGACTAATAATTGTGACGTGAATTTATGGGGAGTTGGGGGGGCATTGTCTTGCTCAAGGACACATCAATATACTCTCGGGAGGAGCTAGGGATCGAACCAGCAACCTTTTGATTACTAGATGACCCAAACTAACTCCTGGGCCATACCGTAAATATGAACTGTAAATGCCGTAAATTAATTTATGGGGTAGCATTGGTCAGATGGTAGGGCGGTTGTCTAGTAATCGGGAGGTTGCTGGTTTGATCCCAACCTCTGCAGAAAGGATGTCAAAGTGTCCTTGAGCAAGACGCTGAACCCCTGACTGCTCCCCAGGCACTATGACTGCCCGCTACCCCTATACAATAGGGTGGGTTGAGTGCAGAGAACAAATGTGGTTGTATGCACGTTCAATGGCCATATAAATAAAGGCTATTCTAATTTACATCTAGTTTTATGATAAGTACAAAAGAGCTTAAGAATAATTAGGACTTGTTTAAAGTTCAAAGGTCAAACGGCAGTCCTTGCAGTTAAGTGTTCATTCAAGACCAGTGCCCATTTATATACAATGACAAAAAAGTCCTTAAATCCATATTAGGATTACATACGATGAGACTTGCTTCTTGTTTACCATGAGGATTAGAGACCAGGTTTGGGTTATTGCCTCAGTCAATAGCGTTGGTGAGAGATGTGGCCTCCATGATCATATGCGTGCAATAGCAGCAGAGCATCCCAATCTTAATGTGAGTGATGGGCAGGATGGCTGAGTTTACTGAAGCAGGGAGCACCACCAGCAGAAGCTAAAGGGGCCGGGCTGAGTTATAAATCAAAAGCGACTCAGCCGCTGCCATCAGCTGCTGATTGAAAAACCAACATGGGCGGCAGACAATGTAAATTAAAGATGACCTTCAGGGAGACACGAGCACCGTATTCAAAGCTCTCTTTCCTGCTATGGTAAAGCTGACCAGACCAGATCAACCTCCACAGATGTCGCCTGTCTCCGGATATCAGGTTGGGCAGGAGTGTTCTGTCTCATGTTAACGCCTGGAGGCTTTGCTGCCAGAATTAACCATGCTCTCACCTGGTCAAAGATCATTACAAAGACCCTCTCGTCCACCAACTCTGAAGCATTCTCGACACTTAACCACGGCAAATAAAGCAAATACGGAGCACATGTGCACCAGGAACCAACCGACTGCTCGTAACTGAGGCTCTGTAGTAAACTCGGCCAAATGATGACTAAAAAGAACAGCTAGACAGGCCTGATGCAAGCTGTGAGTCGAGATCGGCACAGAGGGGGGCTCAAAGAGGGTGGTTTAAATGTGTCGAGGAGTGAGGTTAAGGGGCCACAATGGGGGCCCTCTTTGCACCAGGTGGCCCCCCAGCCCCCTCTGGAACCAGCCCACTGCTCAGCCAGCGAAAGAAAAAACAAACATGGATCTCCCCTGTGCTTTGCCTCGAGGCCTGTGTTCTCCACTAGCATGGCTTTTCTGCTTGTTTTGTTTGCACCTTTAAGCCTTCCTCTAAAACAACATACTCTTTACATGATGGCAAACTGGGGCATTTTAGCATCGGTCAGAAGAAGAAGAAGCTTTATTCATCACTGGGGTGGCACAGCTCAGGAGGCAGGGCGGTCGTCTGGCAATTGGAAGACCGGTGGTTTGATCCCTGTTTCCTTCAGAAAGTGTGTTGAAGAGTCCTTGAGCAAGATACTGAACCTGTAACTGCTCGAGGCAACAGATGGAAATTAGCCCGGTAGTTAAATCTGGCATTCACATTCTAAATGTTCATTAATATGCACCATCCTAATAAAGGAGATTATTGTTATTATTAATAATATTGATATTAATCATTTCATTGTACATACATGCATTGAAACATGCAGTGCCCAGGATGCAGTTAGGGGTTCAGTGCGTTGCTCAAGGACACTTCGACTCACTTTCTGCAGGGGATCCAACCACTGATCCACTGATCACTAGACAACCAACCACCCTACCTCCTGAACTACCACCAACCAGCGGGCCTAGGTAATTCTGTCAAACCCCGACTGCTCATCTGTGATGACTTGGTGGGTTTGTGTCCTTGTCTTAAAGCATGTCGGCCACCGCAGGGTTTTAAAGCCAGGCACGACTTGACTCCATATAGGTGTGATATGTGATATGCTGTGGGTAAATTAAGCCAAAGGTCACCCGGGGAGCATGTAGAGAGGTTCAGTGGGCCACCACGAGGAGTCAATAGGTCACCATTAAAGTACAAGAGAGAAGTCTGATTCAGCACTCTGCTCAGGTCAAAGAGTGAAAAGGGGTCCGGGGCAGGCAGAATGGCAGTGCAGCCCCCTTTTATGAGGCGCTGAAAGGAAAGGTTATCTGTGATGCTCTGAATGGTGTCATGACGAGGCGTATATAAAGAACTGGAGGTGTGCACATTTTCAAAGAAATCAGTACACCTCAGCTTGAGTCATAAGTGACGCAGTCATTTTGAAGGGTCCGCCATAACATCAACTAAAGATACACTGTTTCTTTGAACGTTCCACAAACTGGGTGGAACAACATCAACTCGCCACCAAGTGAGTTGTCTGGGGAAGTCGGCCGTGACTAAACTGGTCCCTGTTTGGTTTTAATGTAGGATAGAATAGAGAGAAGTCACGATTAGTGCCCATGTTGTGGGGGTGGACACGGACTTAGAGGGAGCTTGGGAGGATTAAGGCCGGATACCCTTCCTTCTCCCACTGGGCTCGAATGTATTTTGACTACCATGACTGTCTTGAATTTGAATGTAAGTTTATATAGAGTAGAATAGGTTTTTTTTTTTATTTGCCACAAAACCAAGGCTGGTGGAATCTGTTCTCTGCATTCAACCCATCCTATTATATGGGAGCAGTGACCCCCTGCTGCTTGGCACTTAGGGGTTCAGTGTCTTGATCAAGAATACCTCGACACACTTTCTGTAGGAGCTGGGAATCAAACCACCAATCTCCGATGACTCCGCAACCACCCTCCCTCCTGAGCTATGCCGTCCTAAGAGCTATGTGACCAGACTGTCCGTGCCAATGGCAGAGCAACCACACAGGGCCCACTCCTGCCTAGAGGACCTGTCTCGATGTCTCTTCAGATGCAGGCTAACAACCATGCAGATGCACATTCAAACGTGCAGAGCCAGCAGCACAGATTAGGAGTGTGCATGCACACAGAGACCTGGGGTATTTTTGAAGGAAGTCGCCAGCACTCCAATCGATCCCTGCACTCATGCTGTTTTTCTAATGAGAGGTATTAATTATTCAGCCGGCATATGGCTCCACAGTATGAGCCACCATTTTGCCCGCATGCATCCTAACAACCCAAGTCTCTCAGTGAATCGTGTGAGAGGCAGAGAGACCACGTCCCTCCGTCCACCTCTTCTCTGCCTGCTCCAAGTGAGAAGAGAGCCAGCACCAGAGGCAGTCCCACCGCTGGGCATAGCATCCCAGCTGCCTCAGGAAGCCTTTACGGCCAGCTCAATGTTGACCTTCCTGCCTGGGTGGAAGTGGTGAGGTATGACCCTCTCAGTGGCACCGGCAGATTCACTTCCAGAGACTCCACCCATTAGGAATGCTACAAAAGGAGCAGATGGGCCTCTGCATGGGTATGTATTTGTTTATGACACAAAGGAAGGAAGACCACAATCATGCAACCCCTGTCTCTAATCATGGAGCTTGTATATTGGTGCAGTAGAGTAACTTAGCTTAGTAATCCATGAGTCAGAGTCCAAACATGCATCAGTGTGATGAGTCTGTTCATTGGCTGGAAGCAATTTTCCTCCCTGTCAGAGTCATCCTTTTTAAAATTGATGGTACATTCTTCTTCATTCAGGGGTCGTGGTAGCTCAGGGGTAGAGCACATACCTCGTGAACTGACTAACCAGAGGTTGTGGGTTTGAGCCCACTGCAGGAATCAGGAAGGAAGTATGGCCTTTATCCCCTGTACCTGCCCTGAGATTGAACGGTGACTCCGTTCCGGGTATTTCCTGACCTTTCGCCCAATGAGCACTGGGAAAGACTCCAGAATGACCCCATGACCCAATTTTGGATAAGTGGTTAACAGTGGATGGATGGATGGATGGATGGATGGATGGATTATTCTTTTTACATCTATTGACAACAGCCTTTTGAGAGACTGTGTGCATCCTCTTACATTAGTGTCACCATTTGATGCACTACACCAATTAGCCTCAAGCTAATTTGCATCTGCAGTCCCTGTGCGCCTCACCTTTGTGAATAAATATGAGCAATGACTGTACAGATGAAGAGATGAGAAAGCATAAGGAGACTAATGGTGACATAAAAACAGACACCTCTCACTATATCTATATAACCCTCTAAGCCTTCACATGCATTAGGGATTCAAGTCAAAGGAATCAATAATCATTAGGGAGATGATCAATGATTCCTTTTCAGCTTGGGGGGAATTGACAAATAAAGCATTGATTATTTTACTAAAAAGGTTTATCTGTACATAAGGATATACTACAACTTTCACTTCATTGGGAGGCTTTAAATTATTCATTGCATTAATGCATAACAATAAAGCATTAGTAATATTCTAACATTTGCATTGCATTCAAATAATAGAGTAGCAATGGGAGACAAACAATCACAGGGGCTGAACCTACTGAAGCCGACAACCAGTTTCCTATGAAAATTGCAGTGGCTCTTGATTGTTTATAAGGGTGGGACTACCTGCAGTCAGTTGAGACTGAAGAGGTCCCCTAGATGAGTGGAGGAACGCTTCTCTCAGTAAATGTGTCTTGATGAACCGATTCAACTTCCTGTGATTTCCTCTCCTGGATTATTGAGCATGTATAAAGACCTCATAAATAAGTTATTATTGCCTCATGAGGAAAACAACAAGATGTGAAGGGGAAATTGACTTTCATCCTACCCTCAACAACACTGCACACTAAGAAATTACATATACGTTTATACACACACATATATGTGTATGTGTATATAATTACTATTATTAGGATATATTATTATATGAATATTAATGATAATAATGATAATAATACATTGTTAATATCATATATTGAGTGCACACTGACTGCATGACTATAGCATAGGTATCCCAATGACACCTTTATAAAGACATAAAACTTTGTAAATGCTTCTTCAGATTTTTGTTATTTGCGAGGAAGCACTTGACAGTGACTGGTACTGAAGGTCTTGTTGTGGATGGCCGGCCTTCATTTTGTCCATGTCAAACGTCCTAAGCATGAAAATCATAGGAACACAAAGGGAGTCCATTCAGGCCCTCCATTGACATGAAGAGCAGCACTGCTGTGCTGTTTCATTGTGTACATTCCGCTGCCAGGCAACTCTCCAAAGTTTATTGTAAACATTGTATAGCGCTTTTCAGCCTCAGCATAATGCCATTGTCCACATTCTCACCACGTCATGTCCAGTGGCACTTAATATATGGTCACTTTCACAGTGATTATAAGGGTTTTGGTGAGGGCACCCAGCAAAATAGACATGATCAAAATGCCCCCAAACTAAATGATCAGATAGTGCAAATGTTTCAATATAAAGCCTGTTAATTTTCCAAAAGGCTTGAATTAAAGTTACAAAAGAATGATTTTGCCCCAACTGGTCAACTAGTATTCTAGCTTCAAGTTATATATGCAAAATTTCCATTCTTGGCTGTACTTAGGGTCCTTTCTAAAAAGATGTCCATGAAAATCCATCTCCACCATGAAAACCATCACGTCACTTCTTCCATCACTTTGTGCATTGTGCCGTCCAAGTTTATAAACCGTCTCTGTTGGCAACAGGACACCCAACACGCATCACATAAGCCCCATTCGCCATCCTCCATGGAAGTCCCTGCAACATCTACCAGGGACTTCGCAGGTCTTTGAGCATGTACCTCTGGTGTGGAGCTCCCTCACTGGCTACAGCACTGTAGATAATGTATAAATCTGAATAAAGCACGAATTGATAGGATATATCCTTTCTGCATGTCCCCTTCAACGCACTTGTTGATAGGCGTTGCCTGTCTTGGATCTTGTTATTTAATGGGCAGCTGCTCTGATTAAAAATGAATGAACTTGAGTGATGGAGGATGGCATTAGGAGCCTCTTTACAGTTCTCGAGATGCCTCCATGTCAGCTGAGGACTCTCCTCTGAGCCGTCCGTTTCCCACGTTGATGCCCTTGTGTGATGATCTTTTGTAAATGATAAAATATTCATCAAATCCTAAACGAATGCCCCATCTAATGGAGCCTCCATCTGAGAACATTATCACAGCCTTTAAAGGCCACAAGTGCACAATGTAGACCGATATATACCACATGAAGAAGAACAGACCTTCTGTGTATCTTACATGGATTTGAACTATGAGGGTGTTGACGGTCAGCTGATGGATACCTGCCCTCAGTTTCCAAATATCGATGTGGCTAACGTAAGAAAAACCCTATAGTCCATCCCACAACATGAGATAGATATGACTACGATTGTGTGACTTGTGTCTTTCTTCAAATCACGCCATTGTAAAAAGCAGGGCCAAGCCCAGTCAGTCACCCTATTCGAGTCAGTGCAATCCCACAGAGAATTTACATATGTAAATACATAGACACACTGTACCTTCTTCTGCTGGTACTGGGGATAGTAATAAGAGCACTGGACGTACATCTGTTGATTCCACACTTTCCCCATGAAGATAGAAATGCAAATGGAGGCCTAATCCCTGCAGTTTATCGCCAGTGAAATATTCCCAGTGTATCCGTTCCCTCAACAGCGTGGAATTCCCTCTGTGGAATGTGGACCTCACCCTCCCTTTAGTGCAAAACACACAGCACTGTGAGTCCCCTTTTCCAAAGGCCATTGATCCTACATGGAAATCTGGCATGCGTCGCCCGTGATGCTGACAACTTTTGAATGGATGCATGTGGCAGAGGGCGGTCCAAAGCATTTGGGAGCCTTTCGCTTTGGGATGCTGGGCTATGAGTTCAGATCATACGAAAGGACCAGTTAGTTGGCTTGTGGGTAAAGTAAATGATTATTAGATCAAATAAGATAAGCTATTCTTTTATTAGTCCCGTAAGGGGAAATTTGCAGTGTAAAAAAACAGCCAAGAAGAAAGTAGAATAGAGGCATACAAAGTAAAATAAATCTCAGATAGTCCTCAACAATAAAACGGTATAATAAAACATTGATGGGTGGTCAATGCGACAAAACAACAGCATATGGTTTATCAAATGTATGAAGGGAAATTTGGTATGATAGCAACATTTGGTTCTGTGAGCTGAAGCCGAGTCCTTCTCTTTTAATGTGAACTCGTAGCAGGCATACCCACTTTGTTTGGCTAAAGGCTTTATATCAGGTCTATGAAGGAACAGGAAGAGAACTTCCTCTCCCTTGGAAACGGGAAACTACAAGCAGCCGGGGAGGGTCTCGCCCTCTATCTCCATGGCATTTCTGAATTGAGATAGACAGCCCTTGTTTTATCCTACTGAACGAGAAGGACATCCTACAGGCCTACACGTGCCCTGCGAGTAAACTACACTTTTCCGCTGCTGGGCTCAGATATGATCAGACCATCCTCATTACAAACACGGATGGAGATTATTCTCATAGTAAACCAGCCCCATGTATTCACAGCCTGATCTTGATTCATTTTGGTGTCTGCGGTGCCAAAAGTGAATTATCGTCTCGCTGCGCTTTGGGCTCATGGGGGAGTTGCTACGGGTCACCGATACTGTAAGTATGATCTCATGAGAATGTGGAAAACACACACAAAGCAGGGAGAAATGCCACATAACTGCTCAGTAAACAGAGAATGTAATTGTTTGGGAGAAGTTCTCTGGACTGCAAAATCCCTGCACACATTTTCTTCATGCTCATCGTCACCACATCTTCCCTGTCGAAAGCCTGTGTCTGAATGGCAGGAACCCCCCGAGGCCAGAGCCTCAACAAAAACAGCAATATTGTGTGTGGCTCTGCCTTCCATTACAGATGGATGCCAAACCACTGGGTCAGTGCAATCCAGTGGGGTGGTCTGCTCGGGAACCCCGGAGGCAGCCATATTACATACCCCATTTTCACATATATAGACATCGATAGGCGTATTCGTCTTCATCTAAGGACAGATGCCCATTTCTGACAGCAGTGGATGAAGAACGCAGCATTATGATGATGCAACGGCTTAATGTGTGCTACGTACAGAGGGAGAAAGAGGGAGAAAGAGAGAGAGAGAGAGAGAGAGAGAGAGAGAGAGATAGAGAAAGATAGATGAAGAGAGAGAGAGCTTGTAAACTGGGCGACATGTGGTGGGGTTTAATGGTCGGCACACATTCGTCATCCCACTAACACATACACATGACCCACACCAGCACCATCTCTCCTGAGCCATGGAACCCTGTGCATTTCTGCCCAAACCTGTTTTCTAGTTCACATTACGTGCCCCAGGTTCAGATAGATAATCCCTGACTCTGCCTCTTGCTGAATTCTGATCTCTACATACCCTCCTCCTCTTTATCTTCCCGGTTTCTCTCTCCTGCTCTTTCTCATTCTTCCTCTTTTGTCCCTCTCTGGGTACATATCTAGATAACATGAGAATCCCTGCCCTTAGTGCTTGTAAAGGAGAACGCAGTCCATTTTCACGCAGGCTTATGTTTACCGAACACTCCCAGCATTGTGCATCCCCTCTATTCAGACCCTGTTAAGCTCCGTCTGACTGTACGTTTGCTGGCCAGCTCACCTTGACCCTGGAAGAGCTAAGGAAGACATACAGAAAGACAGACTGGGTTGAAATCCTAGCCCACAGAGAAACACATTCAGGTGCTGCAGACAGCAGTCATGTGGCTCCTTGGTGACAAAAGAGCACCTGTTTGTGCATGTGAGTAGATAAAA
>OMLC01002650.1:11008-21754 GCA_900302585.1 Regalecus glesne
ATCTTTTTTCATATTTCAACCCAGGGCCTATGTACGTATAGAATAGCTGCCCCGCCTCATCAGTTATGCAAACCTAAGACTATGCATTTTCTTTGGTTCAGACAATGGATGCCATTTGGTCCTTCCAAGATATGCAGAAAACTATTCCAATGCAAACATAACTTTAACCACACACCAGTACCTTACAATGGACAAGCATGCTTCTGGAAAGTGAACACAAGCTCTTTCGGCAGAGACGTCAGTGGGTGGATTGATCACAGAAACAGACATGTGACCTGGCTTATATTATGAAAACTGATGGCTTCAGACAGACAGACTTCTCATAATCAGTGGTGGATCATGTCAATGTTGAGAAAATTCAAAGTGAAGGGTACAGGGCTGGATGAGTCAGTGTTGTTTTCTGCCCTTGTTGTGCAGTGCAGTTTGAGATCCATCTCCTATCGACTGATACTTGAGAGCATCCAGGGATGCTGTTAAGGGCATAATGGATTGAGTGCATTTGGGGATACTGGGCGACAAACTAAGACAGGCATCCTGATGGTGGACTGAATTAGATGCATCACGATTTGGGACCCCGTTTTAAATCTCGTTAGAGTTACAGCAGCACCTCAAAATAAAGTATCAGTTGCTTGGCTGTCCCCACCATGCTGTTGTCTCTACAAAGACAAATGTGATACAATCAGTCATTTCCTTATTCGAGGGGGAAGTCTGCAGCTTGAGGTGGCTCATACCCCTTTTTTTAAAACATGGCTGATCAGTGAAGTGAGATATATATATATATATAACTATTTTCTGTTCTACAAATTGATTTCCCTATTGTTTATAGTTGGAGCTTTGTATTGAAGAGAAGCAGAAGTGAGCCTCTTGTTACTGCTGCTGTCTCTGAAGTTGACCCATCCCCCACATTCCCTGGATGGACATTAATATATGCCCCCTACCACCACCATTTCACTCTTGGGGGTGGGAAAGCTCAGTGGGTAGAGCGGTCATCTGGCAATCGGAAGGTTACAGGATCGATCCCCGGTCCCGCATATAGCATTTTGAGGTGTCCTTGAGCAAGACACTGAACCCCAAACTGCTCCCTGAGCGCTATATGTGGCAGCTCACTGCTCCTATACAATAGGTTGGGTCAAAAATGCAGAGAAATCCAAATTTCCCCTTGTGGGACTGATAAGGGAATCATTGTATTTTATTTTAAATGGGTTGTGGAACTTTTAAGCGTATGGTCCAAAATTCATCAATAAAGGGCTTATCTGAGGATTAGCTATCAGTATGTAACATACATATCATTCCACTTTGATTACACAGCCCTTTTAAAGCCCTTCCTCACACATAGTTTCATTTTTCCCCATTTCTCTGTCTCTCAGGTGGTTGATAAGAATTGATCCCAGTGTTATTGCATCCAGTAAATTCCTGGGAAACACAGAGCAGACCGAGACATATCCACAACCCAGTATAATATTTACTCTATTAATATTTCACAAGGAAACATCTCTAAACCCACCTCCACTGAATCTGATCATCAAATGACCCCATACTTTCCTGTGCCTGTCCATCCAATGACAAAAAGAGATACATGTCTTATGGCAGTCCACATTGCAATTTTGGCTTTTCAAAAAGGAAAAAGGAATGGATATCCATAGTGCAATAATCAGGCTGGATGTAAGGATTTTTATGAGTTGCCCTCTAATATGTGGTTTTATCACTGCAAAGTCAGACTTTAATTTCAGCACTCAACCATGGGAATGTCTGAATAAGAAAATTTCCCTGAGTTTTTCTATTTTTTATCATGCTTTTCTTTTATTGTACATGATGGCACATGCTATTCATACCTGTAAATGTGGATGACGAGTATGTATGATTTTGTTTGAATAAAAATAAGTTCCCAAAAAATATATTTCCCAAAATGGTCTTTTTTTTCTTTAACGTGTACATTTAACAAGAATATGTGACCAATGTGCTAAATTTGTTTGTGTGCTTCAATTAATTTCATTTATGTCACATCTCGCTTCATCATCAACCACTCATCCAAAATCTGCTGGTGCCGTTCTCAGCGCTGATTGGACAGAAGGTAGAGAAACACCCTGCATAGGTCACCAGCCCATCTCAGTAATTTGACCTATGCCAACCCCCAAATTAAACAAATATGGGGGGGGGCGTAGCTCAGGAGATAGAGAAGTCATCTAGTAATCAGAAAATTGGTAGTTAAACCTGGTCCCTGCAGAAAGTTTGTTTAAGTGTCCTTGAGCAAGACACTGAATCCCTAACTGCAGCTGCTCACTGCTCCTCGACAACAGGATGGGTTAAATGCAGAGAGAAAAAATAGCTGCTAGCATGTACAATCACAAATAAACAAAGTTTCTAAGCATCTTCTCTATTTGACCAGGCTTCCTTTTTATCTCTGAGGATACAGTTTAGCATTCACTGATGGATCTTATTTACTTAAGTGCCACGAAAGCTTATGCGGATGTGGGCGCAGTGTGTATTATAAATGGAGCCATGTCTCGCCTTTTAGATTACAACATACCCATTAGTTCCTGGAAGTCGGTTGGCAGGGTAACATCTTGGCAGCCCGTAGAGATGGTGTTTCCAACGCCATGATGATCTCTCTTTTATTGATGACAAACAATGCTTAGGCCATCGATTTGGCACCACAGCACTGTCAATGAAAAGATGCAGAATCACGGTTGAAAACGCCAGTGAGCCGTGAGGGAGTAATGATGTTGCTGAAATAGGCTCTCATGGCCAGGCGTTGTCTGAAATGTTGCGTTGTCTAACAGAGAGAAGCTTGAAACAACATTGGTGTATATAACTTTACCTTAGCCCTATTGTCAGGAGTCAGAATGAGCGATGAGTTGCTTGATTTCAGACAGAACTGACATCTCGTTAAGCTGAATTCTTCATGGCCTCCACTCTAACCGACATTTGTTTGGGGAGGGGTATTCCATTCAACCTAACCAATCACTAGAGACCAATCTATCCACCTGAACGAGCTTTCAAGAGTGGAGCCAAACGAAGCGAAGATGTGAAAAACGATAATGTCGGGGACATTGAGGAGACTGTCTCTGTCAAATGAATGTTTCAACCAAGGAATTCTTCTTAAATTTAAGGATATTATTCAGGAGCCTAAAGCGAGGCCGTTAATTTAAGGGTATCAGGGTAACGTGTACTCCAAGAAAGGTAAACCCGGAAAACAACTTGGGAACTTCCGGTAATGCACCTGTACGTCATCAGCTTGATAAACAATATGGACGCCAGCTGTAAGGTATTCAGATTTTGTATTAATCCTTAAAAATAACACAAAAAACATCTTACTGGCATGCATTTACAAAATTGAGCAAGACATCACCATTCAAACAAGTTCAGAGAAGTGAATTGTTGATTAATTTTACATTAATTTGTCAATACACATCGAGACCCAGGTTGATGTCCACAACACAAAGCAGAAACAATAAACTCCACCTCGTAGATTTAATTGAGGAAGTGGGCTCGATTTATTGAATGAGGCCAAAATATTCAAATTATTCTGAAATCAGTCTGACTCCACTATATAATTTTATCATTTGGAATTGATCAAGAAGGCCTATAGAGGCCAATCAACGAAAAACCACACAATTGACATGAAAATGACGATGTAAAATGTCAAGTCAGGTCAAATTCCATCTAGGTTTTCACCTATTCATGACAAATAAAGTGATTCTGCTCCTGAAATGTGGCTTGGATTAAGTAACAAAACAGAGTTTTCCTTGAAGGAAAGCTCATATATTAAGTTTTTGCCACTGTAAAAGTCGTCATCGTGAGCCTTGTTGCCAGTGTCGTTTCAGGTGGTGGGGTGTTTGGAATGCAGTCTTGCTGAAGTAACCCTGAGAGTTTGTCGGAGGACTAAATGGCTCAGTGACGAGAGCTTTGGTTTATCCTTCACTTCTCTGTCTCCTAGCTTCCATGAATAGACGCCAACCTATCCACCCCCACCCTCATCATCCCCTTGACACTCCTGCTTTTTCTTGCCCTTCCTCTTCCCTGTCTTCTATTTGTTCCCATGTAACCCCCCACCACACACACCTTGACGTAGGTTTCTCCTTACATTCCAGGTGGATGGGAGGAATTAGGTGGAAGAGAGGCTGGAAGGAGGAGACTCAAGTGGTCATGCACTGGTGGCCAACTTTAAGAAGAACCCTTCTCTCACTCACCCACACCCACATCCACGAACACTGATTTTTAATGGTCACATATCTGACAGCCACATACCACTAGGAGAGAGAGAGACAGACAGAGAGAGAGAGATGACCATCCAATGAAGACCATCTTCCCCTGAAAGAGGAATGATAAGTGACAGACTTTGAGGTGAAGTAGTCAGGTTTAACAAAAGTAGCCATGGCAGCGGGGCTCTATAGGGAAGGGCAGGCTCCGGGTTGGGTCGAGTCCGCTGGAACAGATAAGATGAGGTGGACAATGAGCCTATTGTCATGTGATCAGGGCAGGATGCAATTCCCACACAGACCAAGAGTGGGGAGGGATCAAGCTGTGAGTGGAAGTGTGCATGTTGTAGAAGTGATGTTTGGTGGGGGGAGGATACATCAATTGAATTCCAGCAGTCCAGGCCCTTCTGATGGTAAAGTCTCAGCACCAAGCAAGAGAAACGTGTGCCACCAGCTTCTAAGTTATTCACATACGAGAGGTGAGATTACGTCTGTCGCAGTTTAGTCCGGGATAGAAGGGTGGTTGTCAGCCAGCATCTCCATGAGGTCGGTCAGGCAGATGATTACAGGGCTTTAAAAGTTGACCACACTGATGGGTAAACACATGTCCTCTGTGGCTTATCCGTTTTGCAATTGTCTGGAGCACCGTTAAGTCTGGCTCGCAGGCCTTCCCTGACGAGATAATCTTTACTCATGTAACTATTCCACCCTGTTAGCCAAATTGTAAATACCCATTTCAAATCATATAGAGTTTAGCATCATCAAAAAGGACTTTTCCTTTGATTTTTTTTTTTTACTAAGAATTTTGCATTTCATGGTTATTTTCTATTCCATTCATCCATTATCAAGCACTTATCAGAGATTGGGTCACAGGGTCATGCTGAACCTATATAGCCTGCTGATTCTCATTGATCAATTTGCCATACAATGGTACCTCAGAAAACAGCTCCCGAGATTTTTGTCTCTCCTCATCAACTGACCTTACTGATAGAACTTGTATATATTTGGATCTAACACCTCCCCTAATCTGATCTTTTTAGCTTCGTTTCCCTTTGAGCATCTTAACCCTTTGTTTGCCGTGCAGCAGTCCCATCATCTCCGCCATTCATTGTAAACTCTCACCAGATCCATAATCCTAACCCCCACTACCATAAATGATAAGTACCAGCTCGAGTAGAACACCGACAGTGGCTTGAAAACCACTGTAGCATAGGAACCTTTGAATAAAAAAAAGCTTTTAAAAAAAAATCACATGCAACTCAAGAGACCAGTGCAGCTCACCCTTCATTCCTACTCAACCAAGAGCAGAGGCTGGGATTTAGCTTATCACTTATGCAAACTCCAGCGTAGAGCCAATTCCTCTGCCATTCACGATTCATATCGAAACCACCAACCCCCAACAGCAGCAGACTGATCGTCTGAGTTTCTGATCCTTATTTAACCACCTTAACTCAAAACCAGTCAGCAGAGCTCACCACCAAGCAGGCCCAGTGGCAGAGCTTCTCTGAGATCAGGAACAGTTGAGGTAACAGGAGTGACGGTGGTGAGACTTCCCCAGCCTCTAGCTCAGCCATACAGCACAACAGACGCAGGCAGTCGAGTTGAAGAAACGTTATTTTATTGTACAGCTTAAAACTTTCCACGCATCTTTAAAAAGAAGAACAGTTACGCACATAAAACAAGGGGGACATTTGTGAGGAAACACTTCTCTCCAAACAAGGGACCTGCGTAACGTACCGGACACGGGATCCGAACGGGCGATTTCAAAGCGAAGTGAGCGAATACGTTGCCAAAAGGGATAATTTCCGTAGGACGAAGCCAAACAAAGCTGATCTCTCCGGAACAAATAATTAAAAAAACTTAAAAAAAAAATAAAAGTTGCACTTGAGGAAGAAACGAGTCCATAACCACCCCTGGAGGCTCTTCAGAAACAGTGGGACACAGTGATGAGTGGGCATCCTCACGGCTGAGGAGCAGCGTCACTACGGTGTAGCACCGAGACGGCACCGGTGTAGTATTCACAACAATCCCGGCTGGAGGTGCACCGACACGGAGCTCCGTTATGCACACATTCGCCATGTGGTTCACAGTGATCCCAGCCATCCGCCGGTTAGTGCTGACGGACCGTCTCAGTGCAGGTATGGGGGGTGGGGGTGGTAGGGGTGTTGTCCTTCATCAACTCAGTAAGACCCGTGTAGGAGCAGAGGGCTCAGGAGGACGACGGGGAGCAGCAGAAGAGTCGCCGAGGTGCACCACACGGACGCGACGGCACTGGGAACGGTGGTGTTCGTCCAGCTGCTGGCAGAGATGGTGGTGTATTTGGCACCGGTCGTGTTTGTCACGGCGGGGGCCTTTGTAGTGTTCGAATCCTGAAACGTGAACGGGGATAAATCCCGATTAGTTTCATAATGAAGAGCAAAGTGATATTGTCGACACACACCGGTGTGCGTAAACGTGGAGGATCAGGGAAATGCGCAGGACTCCTAGTGTGGAGGGGTCCTGTGTGATACATGACATGTAGGGCTCCAATAAGTCACTGGGGAGCTATAAACCATTTTAAGTTCATTTCAGCCATCAGACCTGAACCCAGTGAACGCAACTACCCTCCTAATATAAATCACGACTGGCAGTTGGAGCCACAGAGATCCCTAAAGTAGACGTTAACGGCTCAGATATATTCAAACAGGAGAATCGAATTCTAACGGCTAAACATCGCCATCGTTAGCGCACTTGGTCTCCCCTCAAACTCTACGAAAGGAAATAAAATAACTCACCTGTGATGAGCAGCAGACGAGAGCAAGATAAAGAACGCCGAAGCTAATGGTGGCCATGTAGTTCATCTTGGTGTCTGTTGTCTTGGCGTGTCAGGGAACTTTTCAAACCGTCTGGGTGACTTCTCCTATAGCGGGCAGATCCAGTTGTGCGAGCAGGGCCCCGTATATATGGGGACAGCCAGGTGACGTCATCTGTACGTTCCTAGAATGATGGACAGCTGATGATGTACAGGAGCCTCTCATTGCACTGACCTTATAGCCATGCGGGTCTAATCGAGAGATTAAAAAATACCATAATTGGTACCAGCAGAAACAAAACAAAAATTGGCGGTGGTTACCCCTGAAAAACAGGGAATGGGACGGAAGATGGAAAAATAAATTTGTATTTATAAAAACACACACACATACACACACACACACGCACACACGATTGGCACTAGCACAGCTGTAGCCTTACTCAGCTGTAATTCAATACTTTTCGCTGTTTCAGCAAATGAATTAAGAGACATTTTTAAATGTCCATAACCATTTGTACTTATTTTTTGCACACAGCATTAAAATTTGATGACGTTACATTTAATTATCCTAAACTGAAAAGGGGAATTTCGGGAACGGATTCACCTCTTTTTTGTGATCTCCATACCTGGATTATTGAGCATGCATCAAGACTTCCATCCATCCATCGATCGTCAACCACTTATCCGAAATCAGATGGCGGGAGAACTTGAGCCTATTTCCGTTCTCATTGGGCGAGAGGCGGGGTACACTCTGTATAGGTCACCAGTCTATCACAGGGCAGAGCAGTTAGGGGAACAGTGTCTTGCTCAAAGAAACATCGACACGCTTCTCTGCAGGACCAGGGATCGAACCTGCAACCTTCCGATCACCAGGCGACCGCTCCGGCGGTCTGAGCCATGCCGCCCCTTGCATCAAGACTTCATGATTTAGAATTAGCTCAGGCCAAACTGGTATATAGCGCCCTCAGGTGGAGTTTAAATGTATTGGTTAATATGGGGCTATCGAGCAACGCCTTTTCCACCGCCATAGTCCCTTCTCACTTTCCGTAGCGGTCCAGATAGTCCAGGAAGAAACATGGCTAGCTGCATGGAGGTCGAATTTAAACAACGTAGAAGCTAAGACAACCACATTCCTCAATCGGCCCCGTAGTCTTGCTGGTTTTGTGTTTATGTTTAGCAGTAAGTCCAGACAGAATAGTTCCAATTCTCCATGCTGCTGTACCGGCTTTCGCTTGTTACCCGAAGCGCAGCGAGGTGGGGTGAAAGTGGCCCCAGGGTGAGAGCACTACTCCACCCGGCACTCCCCGTCAGCCACAGCCGCTGTCGTGATGCCTGTTCCAGCGATGGGTCCAGTACACAGGGTGCCCAAAACGGAACTGCCCAGGGACAGTATCGGGATAGTGTGCTGCTCCCCCGTACTGCTTTCCCCATGAAACTGACTGGGCAGAAACTGCTGGACCGGGAGCTGATGATCCAGCAGGTAAAATTAACCAGTCATTAAAAGTATTGAATACCCTCTACACCGACTCTCTCCATCCTCACTGTATATTTCATTGTTGGCTCTTGGGGTTAGGGTAAGGGGTTAAGGTTAGGCACTGCTTGAGTGGATAGGGGTAGGATTAGGGGCTAGGGAATGAATGCATCCAAAGAGGTTCGTAGGAAATTCAAGAACATCAAATGTATTTTGGTGTGTATGCTTGCAGATTTTTTTGTGTTGCATCAAAATAAAATAGTTTCCTTACCTTACCTCTGATCATCTGTTTTCAGGCTTGTGGCTTTGCCAGTCTCTACTCATGGCAGAGAGAGAGAAAAGCCAAAAAGGAGTTCTGCCTTCACGATGGACCCCCATATGCCAATGGAGACCTTCATGTTGGACATGCACTCAACAAGGTAGTCTACTCATGGTATTTTTACGATAGCTCGTGTGTTTTGGTTAGTTTTATTATAATGTGCTTTATTTACCTAACAGTGACCTTATTTATTAATTGACTTCTAATACTCATTGGTTTGATGTGTGGCGTAAGGATGGATTTAAGCAAGCAGCAAAACTGACTTAAGAGAAACTCAGAATCTATTTGTTCTAATTGCTTTTGGATGTTTACCTACCGATATAGATTCACTTTATCTTCATTTCTGCCATCCCAGATCCTGAAAGACATCCGCAACCGTTTTGAGATGCTGAGGGGGAGACAGGTCCACTACATCCCGGGCTGGGACTGCCATGGCCTGCCCATTGAGCTGAAGGCCTTGGGGGAACTAGGCACCAGTGGTCTCAGTCCTCTACAGATCAGACAGAAAGGTGAGGGAGAGGCATAGAAGTTTGATACCGAATTAACATGAACTTCATTTAAGTTTTTTTTTGTATAAAATTAGATTTTAGAAAGCACCAAAACATCCGAATAAATCCAAAATAATTGGCTTTACAAAGTTTATTTGGACACAGCAGTGATGGACAGACAATGTAATTTCAGTTTTGAGGGTGCTAAGATCCTAAAGGTAAATTAATCACTGTATGATCGACCACTGTCTTCTCATGTGCCACAAGCCATGTCCAGTGTTTTATAATGGTGTGTCTTTGGACTCATCCAGCCCGGGAGTTTGCCGAAGGGGCCATAGCTCGTCAGAAGGCTGCTTTCCAGCGCTGGGGGGTGATGGCTGACTGGGACAATTGCTACTACACATTTGATGGTGCCTATGAGGCTGCACAGCTCAAGGTCTTCCAGGAGATGCACAGCAAGGTGGATAATGATCTGTCATGTTCTTCATTTGTTGGTTTTACTGTTGTTTTGGCAAGTTTTAATCAGGGTGGTTTTCCCAAAGCTCAATCAATTTCTTAAAGTCTTTTTTATTGTTCCCCTATCAGTCCTGAAAGGGGAAATTTGCAATTCTCTGCATTTGACCCATCCCATTGTATAGGAGCAGTGAGCAGCCAACACATGGTCCTCCGGGAGCCATTAGGGGTTCAGTGTCTTGCTTAAGGACACGTCGACACGCTTCTCTGCAGGACCAGGGATCGAACCTGCAACCTTCCGATCACCAGGCGACCGCTCCGGCGGTCTGAGCCATGCCGCCCCTTAATGATAGTCTATAGACATTTGTAATTTACCGTATCTACCTATTTCTCACTGTGTGAATGTAAAGTCATCTAAGGCAAGCACCAATTTATGGTTACACAAATAAACTTGACTTGGCATACTGGTGTTGCCATAGCTGCACTTACATCCTGGCTGACTTATGTCCAGGCTGAAAAAGATGGGGATTGTTCTTTACCTGACCATTAGCAAAGCAAAATGAACACGTGTTGACGAAGTCGATGTGTTATTCTTTACATCTCTCTTTCTGGCTTTTGAGTCTGATGGTGGTGTCCCACTCTGCTGTATTTCAGGGACTAATATACCAGGACTACAAACCAGTCTTCTGGTCACCTTCATCCAGGTAGGTATCACTGAGGAAGTATAGCTAAATTAGATCAGGACTTCAATTGGAAGTTCAATCGGTTAATATTTCATATTTATTTCAAATATTATTTTATTGTATTCCGTCATCTTCTTTTACTCTTGCCCACTTTGACACTATATCCTCTGTCTTTCTGCAGAACTGCCTTAGCTGAGGCAGAGCTGGAATATGACCCTCAGCATGTCAGTAAGGCCATCTATGCAACATTCCCTCTGTCCAAACTGCCACCTAACTTAACCTTAGAAGCAGGTAAAAAACACACATGTACACTCAACCACGTTGTAACCAAATGTCCTATCT
>OMLC01002673.1:1283-20175 GCA_900302585.1 Regalecus glesne
GCTGACATGGAAGAATATGTGTTCCATATATGTGTGTGTGTGTGTGTGTGTGTGTGTGTGTGTGTGTGTGTACACACACACACATATACACATAAAGAAATCCTTTGAATTATGGGTTACTTTGCTCCTTATTTAACACTAAACAAATGGGGATGGGGGGTTGCAGTTGCTCAGTTGTAGAGGGCACCCTAAGCCCCATCTATGTCCATGTCCACCTCTCTCATGTATTAGTGTATGCATGCAGGATATTAGAATCCCTCAGAATCAAGTTTATTAGCCATGATGGTTTGCACACATGCCAACCAAGCAAACATCAAACCAGTAGCTTTGTAATTCATATGCAGTTTCACATCTAATCAATCAGAAATCCTTGTCCCAGTTATCCAGCCACTCTGGAGAGCTCTCCAACGGTGCAGGATAATAATCAGGTCTGCTGCTCTCCAGGGGATGACTGATCTTAAATGCAACACACACATAAAGATCAGCCAACTTAAAGATATAATGTGCATGTAGCATAGCATTAGCAATATGACAAAATAGGCCTGGATTAACAGAATACACGAATGGAACATTAATTACATTATTAACAGCCAAATATACCAATAAGACTAATTCCATGTCTTACTTGTGGAATTATAGGGGGCTGTAATGTGCCTTTGCAAAGTCCCTCCCAGTTGAATCCTTCAAACCATCTGAATGGAAAGAGATTTAGAATCTGCTTGAGCTGAAGTGTTGATGCACTGCCCTCCACTGTGATGTTATATGTATGTCATCTTACTTGTGCTTCAGAATGTCCTTGACCCCATTTCTCTGACTGCCTAGTCTCTCTGCAGGGTTGTTCCTTGGTAGAAGAGTAAGACAAAGATGCAGCCACACATTTTTTTACGAGAGGCAAGTATCAACAGTTTTGATTTTGTATTTATAGGTTGCCATTGGATAAGTATACCCCCTGCTCATCTTTTAGTTTTAGCATGTAAAAATTAAATAGTTTGAATGTTCAAACAGTTTCTAAGGATATGATTTCGTTACTGAGTAATATTGTAACTAAACCTGCATAGCTTCCTGATGAGGCTTGCGGCATTCTTGCTGATGGTTTTGGGGAAGGTGACATGGTCAATGCCACGGATGCTGGCAGCAAATGTCTTCATAGGACCTTGGCTGTGAAAGGGAAGACTAAAAAGACAAAATGTGACATGGCACTGTGCCCAAAACTTGAGAAATGTACAAAATAAAAAATGCTAATAAAATAAATGAATAATTATGAAAATATATAAATCTTACCTGCCACTCAAAAGTTCAAATATAAAAATGCCAAGTGACCAGACATCAGCAGACACACTGTGGCCTTTGTTGAGGATGATTTCAGGGGCCATATAGCCCGGGGTCCCACAAAATGTCCAGGTTTTCCTCCCTACGTCAACCTTCTTTACACACCCGGAGCCTACCTGCAAAAGAACAGGGGCCAGTAAAGTCAACTGTCACTATTTGTGAAACTCAACACACTCTCAATACTAAAAAAGAAGCTTTTGTACGGAGCACTTCAGGCCTTCCTTTTCCAGAATGGGACCTTGCAGGGGAATTATGAGAAGAATAGCTGGAGTCCTTCGGGATACATCTCCTTTAAAGACAATGTATACTCAGGCTTTAATGGAAACATTCACTTTCCCCCTATTCTCTAACAGAAAACATGATGATGAGAGAGGTTCATTTTTAGTTGTCATGATTAGTCCCCACAATTGTGTGGTTAGATACAGAGGTAATTTTTTGACTTGTGATAAAGTACTAAACAAATAAGACTGTCTTGACTTGACTTAGAGTTTGAGGGATTAGGACTGGATGCCCCTCTGTGGGTTCGAACCCACAACATCTGGCCCATCAGTTCTTGAAGCGTGCACTCTACCACTGAGCTGCTGCAGCCCCCGAACAACAAACAGATGATGGGAATCAGAATTGGATTCATGTTGGTATTCCCCTTGGGTGTGGATTGCAATTATACATGAATACATTCTCCTTCACTTATATATTGCAGGATTGTGGAAGTGATCATAACATCCTCCCATTTTACCATCACTCTGTATACCAAGTGATGCTGTTGCTCTCTGATCTCATATCATCAGTGTTAGCGCAGTGATGATTAAAATGCAGGCTATTGAAACGTTGAAAATACTACATCTTGTACCAAGAGGATACTTGAACTGTTCAGTACAGCACGTGTCGGGATTTTATAACTACCTAAGCTTTTAGAGCACTCTTTTGGAGGGTGATGTGCTATTGTTAAATGTTGCCCATCTAATAAAGTACTTTTCATCCGCTTATCCGAAATTGGGTTGTGGAGCCATGCTGGAGCCTATCCCAACTCTCATTTGGCAAAAGGCAGAGAAACACCCTGGACAGGTCACCTTTCTATCTCAGAGTTTGAGCAGTTTCAGGGTTCAGTTTCTTACTCCCGGGTAGTTTAATGCTCTTTCTGAAGGAACTGAGGATCAAATCAGTAGTCTTCCAATTACAAGACAACTGCCCTTCCTCCTAAGCCATGCCACCCCTATTCAGTACTTCTAAACGCCACACAAGTTTAGCTGACCTGGCTTTTCAGTATCACTGACACCATTGTGGTTGTAGTCTCCTACATTGCCAGTGCTGTTTTGATAATATGAAGGCTCAAAATGAGAGGTGCAGTTTAGGAAAAGTTGTACCAATTTGGCATATCCATGCTTGTCCAGAACAACATTTTCCGGCTTGAGGTCTCTGTAGACAACACCCCAACAGTGTAGGAAGATCAGGCCCTTGACGACACAAGCGGTGTAGAATCGAGTGGTGCAGTCATCAAATGAGCCTCTGAAACACAAAGTGAAGCACTGATATGCAAGACATAAATGGATGTAAGGCCAAAGGTCACCAGTCAGTCAACTAAAACACCTTGGCATGTTAAGAAAAAAAATGTTCTTTTCTCTTCTTTCCAATAGGCCAGCAAGCACTACCTGTCTTTCAGCAGACTCCAGAGGTCACCCCCGAGAAGAGCCTCGGTCAGCATGTACAAGCACTGAGCATCTCTAAAGGTTCGGTGTAGCCTGAGATCAATCAAGGTGACAAACAGCATAAGAATACCCTTTCAGTTCCTGAACGTGGATGATTTGTGTGATTAAAAATAGCCATTTGGTTTATATTACTATCTCAGGACAGAAACCTGACTATGAATGGACAATGAGCTTCCATGAGGATCTGCCTTTCCCTCAGAATATGCTCTCGTCGACCACTGTCAGGGATCAGTCTCTTCTTTAGCACCCTCATGGCGAAGGGACACTTGATGTTACTTTTTAGCTGCACCTGGGTGAAAATCAATAGATTACATTTTAGGACCAGAATCTTATCAAGATGCTTGTCCAGGGAACTACAGGCTATCATGTGCCAGCGGTTATAAAAGCAAGACTACTTACCAGGTCTACGTGACCTGTCTCTCCAATTCCCAGCCTGCAGATAACCTGGAAATCACTGAGAGTCGTACATGAGAGGAAAGCAGCATTCTTGTCTGACCTGCTCACAAAGAAACGATGGCTCAGCTGGTACCCGGTGTTCTGTGAGAGAACTCGTGGTTTTACACATTTACTAAGAATCCTTACTCAAGTTTAGATTCACTGTTCTGCTGCTTGTCATGACCGTGATCCACAAAACCATCAATGGCCTTTTTGAAAGTTCTGCAAAACAGAAAGAAAAGTCCCACATCAACAGGATTATGCCTCAAATGCCTGGACATGTACTATAGATCAAGTCACTAGTAATTCATAGTCAAGTAAAACCTGCTTTCTCTATGCAGGTATATATTTTTTTTAATCATTATTGATTAGTTTCCAACGTACTCTCTGTCTATCACCAGACATATAACTTCCCTAGAAGCAACTACATTCACTGTGCGGACGTCCTCCCTGAAGATAAAGAGAGATAGAACATGAACACATCTTGGTAACAAATAGAGCACTTGGCAATATAGACCAAAACTTTATCAGTTGAGGACAAGTTTCTCATTTCTTCCTACTCTTTTCCAAATAGTAAAATAGTAAATGGACTCGTTTTTTATATAGCGCTCGTTTAGTCCATCCATCCATGTTGTCCACTGCTCATCCAAAGTAAGGTCATGGATGTAGCAGTTCTAGCTGGGGACCCCAAACTTCCCACTGCCCCTCTGGCTTTGTGAAGACAACAGTGACTGTATCCTTCTGGAGGTTTCTGGGGGATGGGACATGATAGCGAACATGCCAAGGAAAGTAAAATAGGGTTACTTTCATTGAAAATATAAATGCCATCTCATGGCAAACTTACATTGTTTGGATTTGGACTAAATCCTAAATCATAAAACACAATTTCCTCTATTATTTTTAATGGTTCCTTAATAGTGTCTAATGAAAATGAGTAATTTCCCTTACCCCCAGAGGGCTTTTTCACCAAACCATTCCCCCTGAGAGAGTTTATAAAGGACAACCGGTTCTTCTTGGCTCAACTTCTTTGCCGTCACATTCACCTTGAAAACAGAGAAAGGCAGTGCCGAGGCTGCAGTGTGCAAAACAGCACGCAAATCCATCATTGCCACAAGGAAATCCGCGGCATGAACTCTTCCTTCCTAGCATTCTCGGGTCTGATGGTGTCATTCCATCTGAACCCCAGACTTATAACAACCTCACCTGGCCCTCGGTGATGATGTAGAATGTGTCCCCTGTGGCTCCTTGTCGAATGATGTAATCGTCCTCGGTGTAGCGAATCTGTGAAGAAAGCAGAGGAGAGATAGATGAGGCAGGAAAGGAACATGGTGAATTTGTAGTAAAAACAGAGGAAATAACATGGGAGGGGGGAAAATAACCATCTGAATTGACAATATATTACTTTATTAGTCCCACAAAGGGAAATTTGTAGTGTTACGAGGAGCAAAGTGGAAAGCAGAACAGAAATGAAATGGTGACATTAAAATAGCATAGCCAAGAATACTCTAAGGATTTTTTGGGGCTCATTAGCAATCATGATTGGATGATAGCACGTGCTTTATAACTGATGCAACACTAATAGAGAAGAGATGTTGTGCCCCTCCAGCCCAACAGTTATGTTTATTTTAGTGTTGTGCTTCTCAACCGGGCCTTTGGGAATAACCAGTACTGCCAGTCTTCCTTTCTGCCAGGCAGCTAGTTCCATTCAGTGGGTGAAGGGAAGTAGCTGAATGTTGAATGTATGTGTATGGTATTAAACAGAGTCTGTACCTCTTCCATTAGATCAGACATGTTCATGATGACATCCTCAGGTAGAGACTGTAGAAATGGGATACTGGAGGCAGACAAATGCAACAATGATATTCCAAGATGCTGCTCACAGTAAGTTTATTTCACATTTCCTACCCATTGGGAATTCAAAGCACTTCACATTAAAGTGTAAACATACATCAAATGAGAAATGTGTAATAGGATAAAAATACATTTGGATTTGAAAAAGGCCTGAAATGGACTACATCAGAATCTACTGAGAGGCCTGTGTTACATGTATGTCAGCCTATTGGTTATGCTTCAAGTCAAACTGAATGCGTTGGGATGGTGTTCACCTGTTAAGCAGCTCCATGGACCGAGACAGGCTTCTGAGACCATTTTGCATGAGTATTGTTTGGAAGCTCTTTTGGTCAATAACCCACAACTTGCTGTCCACCAGTGCTGCAGAGCAACAAAAACAAATGAGAAGGCAAATGACAGGATAACAGTATAGGTAGACAATGACATTGTAGCTTAGGCACAGACAGAAAACCCTCTTTCAATTACAGGTGCATCCATGGGAATGAGCACTGCTGTTGTTCCCGTGTGAAGCACAGCGGAAGCCTAGACTGTCAACCTGAAAATGACAGTTCACTCCAGCATGAGGCATGCTATTTAAGTGGAAAGGGCCGGGCGGAGACTGAGTCAGCACCTAACAACCCTAATCTTGACATACCTTGCTAAACAAAGACCAGGGCTGCTAAGGGATGTCCATAATGTAAAATTAAAATTCAATGATGAAACTCAATATTCATGACATAAATGTGTTGGATCTTTGGAAAATGTTAATCCCTGATACCAAGGACCTCACCAATATATTAGAAAGACAATTGATTTTATTTTTACCTCTGGGAAATATTCCACAAAATTACGGATGTCAATGTCTGCCAATTGCTTTTTCCGATCACAAAGCAGGAGTTTTTCTTGCTCCAATACACTCCATCCCTCCATGGTCCCCTAAGTGGCTTTTAAAATGATGCTACTTTGTGATGAATTATTTAATACATGGATCAGCCTAAGGACTTTGTTAATACAAACAAATGTTCAGTTGATGACCCAAGGATACTCTGAGGTGCCATAGAAGGTTTCATTAGAAACAAAGTTAGACTGAATGCCCATACTCTGAGGAGGCCTCACTTATCCATATTGCATGAATTGATGCGTACATTTTCAGTATGAGGGGCTTATGTAGTTCAGGGGTAGGGCAAACACTTTGGGAAGTAATGAGCCAGAGGCTGTAGGTTCAAACCCACCACAGGGAGTCAGGAAAGGCATCCAGCCTTAATCCCCCACGTGTGGCCTGAACTGGAGTTATGACCTGTCCAGGGTGTTTCCCCACCTTTTGCCCAATGAATGCTGGGACAGGCATCAGCATGACCCCGTGACCTGACTTCGGATAAATGTTTGACAATGGATGGATGGACTTTCAGTACTGGACAACTTATTTCAGTAAATCTTTGATAATGGCATTTCACTGCAGTGTGACCTCATGAAGAAAGATATGAATGTTAATCTTGAATGTTGTGCTGAATATTTAATACATAGAGCATGCCAAACATACTATTTTATTAGAGCCAGACCCAGTCATCTACTTGCTCTAAGGCTGAGGATCAATGCATATTTCTCAGATATCAGGCCCATTAAGTCGTGTGATGATCACATTCTTACCGAGCCTTTGCAAGTTAACGCAACATCCGAATAGTTTCTATATTGAGTAATGTAGCTCTGAGTTGATTCATGACAAGGTCACATGTGACAACCTCTTGAATAGCATCCAACTGCCAAGAGGATGATTTTCTAGTTTTGAGCACTCCCATGACTATGAATGAGCTTAAGGAAGTATTTATGCATGCTCAATAATCCAGGTAAGGAAATCATAGAAAAGTTGAATCGGTTCATCTGGACACAATGTTTATAGAGAGAAACATTATATCCCATAAGAGTCATCTGAGGAAAGGTTTCTCAATAAATGCTGTGTGCTGATGAACGAATTCAAAGCAGTCACCCAGAGACCCTGACCATCATCAGATCTGTTAAAATCCCATTCACAGGATGTATATGACTCATTATGATCTGCACAGTATGGGGTTTAAAGTTAACCCAAACTGCATACTATGCCATGTAGGTGCATGTAGGTACATTTTATCATGTGATTCAGGAACATCCTGGGACCTGTTTCAGAAAGCAAGTTTAACAAGCTCTTAGTTTAAACCTGAACCCCGGGTTGACCAACTCTTAACTGTAGAACTCAAAAAAGAGTTTTTAGTTTCAGACCAGGTGATCCGAGTTAGTTTCGGTCAACCCTTAAGTATGTTCACTCTGAGTTAAGTGTGTGCATGACGACTGTAAAAAGCCATCGACAAAACTACAGTTCACCATGGCAACCGGTGAGAGAAAATGGCCTACCCACTTCACCCCAGCAGGGCTAGAGATATTAATAAATGTGTATGCAGAATACAACTATACATATATATTTAGAAAGACAAACGAACACAGGAGTAGCAGCAAAACAAAATCCGCTGAGGTGGCAGAAAATTGCTGGCTGAGTCAACACATGATTATCCACACTTATCTCAAGTGTTCCACTTATTTGACATTTACATAATATACATGTGTGAGTGTGTTTGTCCATGCATGTTTAACCTTTATGCAGGTGGAACCTAGTAGGCACAAAAGGTGCTTGGAAGTAACTGAAGATGAAATATAAAGACCTAATTCAAACAGGTAAGATGTCATTTCATACTAATATTTGTGATTTTTATCCTACCCTGCCTAATTAAACAGCATTCTAAGCTAAATTGTCCACCATCCCAATACTACCAGTATTCCACATTGTCTATTTGAAAGCAACAGCTAATTAAATCCCTTTGCACATACAAGTCTCCACATTTCTGCTCACTGGATACGTTAAATTTGATCTCCATTATGGCCAATAGAAAAAAAAGGCTGAGGCCTGAAAAACAAGTGGGGGTCCATTACCACCACCACCACTCAGAGGTTGAAGAGAAAGCCCTCAGTCAAAACAGTGGGTGACCTATTGCTGAAGACATCTCTGGAGGAAGCTCATCTGACCCAAGCACACAAGGGCCAACATAAGAGGTGAGTTGTTCAAATTAATGATCCATGTGCATTCATCCTTTTGCAAGTGTTAGCTCAATGAGGTCCACTCATCCATCTTAGACACAACTTGGCATAATTATGTTCTTGTAGTGGTACAGTTCTTTGTAGTTGACTGCTGTTACTTTTTCAGATTCTTAGTTGTCCTTTAGACATAATCTGTTTTAAGGTGACTCAGAGTTATATATTCCAAAAATGATGACGTGGCCTGCACACTGTTGTAATTAAAACACTCAAATTAGATGGGGCACTATTCTTGGTAAAGATATAATCAGTATGATAAGTCTAATTAGTCTAATCTTCATCTTCTACCAGTTACTGATGGTGTAATCTGTCTGGTGGAGCCTTCTGCCATAACAGACCTCCATGCAGTTGTAAGTACTCCACAGATCTGTCGTGATGGGTTAGAGTATAGCACCAAAACAGTTCATTTCCACTCCACGAGGATGATGAAGATTCCTTGTCAGCTGTCACAGAGAGGGGAGATTCAAAGAGTCCTATTGAGGTTTACATCTTGAAAATGACATCTACCAGCTGATGATAGAGTGGCACCATAATAAGACTTTGCACCTTCTCGTTCTCACAGAGCAATGCTGGAGATCATTGGCACGACATGAGAGCTGGGAATACTGTTCAGATAAATGATCGATTGTGCAGAAAAAACAGGTTATCATCAGGGAATGATAAAAACATTCAAGCGGGATCTGATCACTCCTGATGGAGATCTCTGATGTGTTGGTGCTCCTGTATCAACTGGCTCCTCCAGAAAAAGGACATGCCACGTTCGACACTTCCTTCTGTTTACAGGCCTCAGCTAAAAAGCAGAAGAAACTCGGGGTTAGGTGAAGACAACCTGTTGGTCCCTTTTCACTAGCCCCCTGCCAGATTGTCTAGCGTATTTTGGTGCCTAGCTATCCACCCGTTTCTTTGGCTTCATTCTGCCTGACCTGTTTGAGTCTGTTGCCCAGTCTCTGGATTCAGTATCTTCTGAATGTCCCTTGTTTGATTGGTTGCCTGTCTTGAACCAACATCCCATTAACCTGAACGATGAATGTGTCTCCCCGTTCAGCCCAGTCAGTCGTTTTACCATGTCTCCTTAGTTCAGTCAGTTATTTTCAGCAGTCGTCTCCTGTAGCCTCAGTGAGAGGTCCGTTTTATGTGCCAAGATTAGTCCCCACATTGTGGGGGTGGACATTGATTTATATGAAGCTGGGGGGTAATTAAGGCCAGTTGCTTTTCCTGATGCTCTGTGGTGGGTTTGAACCCGCTGCCTCTGGCTCATCTGTTGCCAAAGCGTGGACTATCACTGAGCTACCACAGCTCCCTACCATAGCCTCAGTCATTCTCTCAATTCAGTCAACGCAACCTGACCTCAATCATCTTTGTTTTTCCCGGTTTGACATCCTCACCTGACATCCTCACCTGCCCCTGGTTTTGTCATCAGTCAAACCCTGTGTGTCCCACATCTGTTCCCCATTCCCTGATTAGCTCCTGCATGTATCCTCCCCCGCTTTCCTTATTCCTTTGCCAGACTGTCTTGTGTCTTCGACCAAGGTAATCCAGTGTTTCTTTTATTCTTCTTCTACCAGTCTACCCATGTTTGATATCTTCTGCCTGTTCCCTGGACCTGGGTTTTCTTGCTTGTCCCTTTCCTTGATCCATTCACCTATTTGGACTGAGAACCCAGGTAAATAGAACTTTGGATCTCCAGTATTCTGACATTTGCCTCCCTTTTGACCAAGCTAATCGTTTTTTTGTGAGCTAAACCTGCCTGTCTTTGAGTGGTGTATCTGAGTGCTCATCTGCCAGTCCCTCCTGAGTCATTAATCTGCATTTCCTGTGATGAAAGGGTAAAAAATGTATCGTGAACAAAATGAACTCAACATTTTCACTTTATGGGAGCTGGTTTTCCTGGTGGAGACTCATTGGATTTGAATCCTATCAGCTCTATTATATCCCTCTTTCTCAAAAATGGAACTCAAATGAAGTGCTTTATAAATTAATAACCAATTCTCACTGCAGCTTCCTAAAAATGGAAGTGTGTGTCCTCTGGACAGCTACCAGCTTCCAACTGCAGTTTGCTGCCATCCTTTCATCCGTAGACTTTTGCTTGTCATTCACCGATGCCTATCCATTAACATCAACAAGCACGTACTTGAAGTTTTCTATCCAAAAGATGTGCAGAAAACTGGAAATAAGGACAGTGGTCCGATAGGACTGTATCGTAACATTTTTATGCCTGGATTACATAAACTGAATCTATATCCATGGCACTGTGAGTCAGAGCACAAGAAAACATATTTTATTACTGCTCTCGGATGGTGTCAATGGAAAAAGTAATTTTTGGTTAGAAAAAAGATTGTAGTGGCCCTGAGAAGAAAGCCAGGGAGGGTGTTTTGGCGAATTGAACACAGATGACAAAAGATCAGACTTCATTTGAGGACTGTTGCTGCAACAGACAAAAGATGCCACAGAGAAGTGAGCTTGAGCAGGTTATTGAAGGCGAGCTGAACCCAGGCAATATGCAATGAAATGGGGAAATAACAAGAGAGGGACTTAAAGAAGAACAGGAAGGAGATGAGAAAGGGAAAACAGTTAAGGAAAAAGATGAAGCCAAATAGATGCTCTTTTCGACCCTGTCTATTTCAGCAGCCTATTTATTCATCAAACCGGGTCAGATGTGAGCAGTGGTGCCTTTGAGAGGTTTCCCCACAGGACTCTATATGAGATCTGATGCTGGAAGGAGATGATGGCAATTTTTCCATTTTGCAAAGAATGACACCTTTTTTTTTTCTTGCTCCAGAATTGTCTAGCAGGTCACGGTCTAACCATGGAAATATATGTTTTTTTCTTTTTATCAAAAATAATATTTTGGAGAATCAATATCCATCTGAGATCTAGCCCAACTCTATGGGGTGCAGCCAGAGGAGACAAAACGCCAGCCGGTAGATATGTTATATACCAAAGCAAATTTTATTTTGACTTCACCACATCTCGGACAGGAGTGTTTGAAGCTGTGTTGTCTGAGACCTCAAAGGCTGTTTGATATCAAATTCGACTGAAGTCTTCAATTAGAAACCACAGTTCTGAATCTGTGCTCCTGTGACGGTATTCCTTCAATCAAAGATGGTTTGACATCATCACAGATTCAACCTGATTCCATTGAAAACCCTGGAAATATGACATAGACTCCTCTTTTCAGTAGTGTTGGTGCGGAAGCAGAAAAACCAGGTGTTGAATATTTAAGGTTGTGCACAATGTGCACTGCTACCTGTTATGGAGTAAGGATAGGTGCATCTGTACAGCAGGGCCAGTTCTGCAAACATGTTCCCTGGTTCAACTGTGAGGAGCCTCTTGCCACCCTTCGTCATTTCCAACCGCCCCTCTGTAATAAGCACACACACATAGCAAATTAAGCCCGTATTTAAATAGCAGATCAGTTATATAGTAAATCAGTGTTGGTCTCGGAGGGTTTTATGTATCCATCCTAACAAACAGAAAAAGATGCAGCAACCAACAGGAGACAACACCCTCTTTGGTTAGATGATCAATTTTAAATGTGAAATTTGTAGAAATGAAGGGGTTTTATTGCCACACGACCACGGTCGGTGCAATTTGTTCTCTGTATCTAATCCATCCTATTGAATAGGAGGAGTGAGCTAAACTGCAGAGCAGTCAGAGGTTCAGTGTTTTGCTCAAGGACATCTCGACGTGCTTTTTACAGGGGCCAGGGATCGAACCACGAATCTCAATTACTAGATGACCACCCTGGCTCCTGAGCTATGCCCCACTAGAATTACTAACCATGTGCTTCGAGTGGGCATCATGCTAATATGTGCACATGTGCATGGATGCTAAAGAGATGCGAGCCTCTGTGTACGCGTCCATGTCTACGAGACTGATAAATGGATAGGGATGGTAAAATCTATTTTCTGCAGCCTGTATTAAGACGCAATGGCTGAAGAGATGTGATCTTACTTTAGCTTTGCTCTACTGGGCCTAGTGACATTTGGATCACATCTGCAGGCACTGATTCCCAGCATGACAGATACTGGATAAGTGCATCCGTCTGAAATGCATCATATGATAAGTAGATATGCGTTCATGTCTACGCCCAGAGCAGACTGAACCACTTGGTGGATCTTGGATGACAAGAGAAAAACAGCCAACAGCCACATATACCATAAGAATGCAAGACTCCCTAAGTCAGTTGAGCTTTCATGAATTCTATGAATGTTTCGATCAAGGGCAGAGCAGACTCGGCTCTCACCACATGGCATTTCAACATAAAGCAAGATATGAACTGCCTGCTGTTCACGGAGGTGTCTTTCTTTTTGTCTGAGCACATCGCTCTTGCGTCCTTGAATCTGAAAGCAGTTTTATTGAAGAATACTCTATCCTCCAGCTACGAGAAAGAACCAATCACACAGAGTTTAGCAATAATAGGAAAAAATGGCAATTTGCACTGACTTCTCTGAGCACAGTTATCATCCTTTTGCATGAATGTCTACAAATATCGTAGAGCCTGGTGAATGCATGTGGTCACGCGAAGCGGCTTTACCATCTAAGATGTAGCCAAGAGTCCCTTTGGATCCCTCTTTGGTGACACAACAGCCCTGACTGATGGTGGTGGGGTACATGCAGTCCATGATGGCCCTGATTTGCCCGCCATCAAGGTGTTTGAAGATGTCATTTTTCAAAAATGAAGCCTGTATCAGCCTCTGTGACCTGGGGGTGTAAATGTAGGACATCCTGTTAGGCCTGGCATTTCAGAGCAAAGGATATCAAGTGAAGTGAATATTTAGTCTACTTATTGACTCTGAGTCATGGGAGAATAAAGCAGAGTCTTGTGAGTTGTAGAAAAATATTTTTGAATTGGGGCAAGTAGGTCCTGTTGGAATAGTCTTACTCTTGGCTTTTGTCACATTCTCGGTCGGGGGTCTCGACCGTCCTTAGATCCAGATTGAAGGGTTCTGAAATGATGGTCTTCCTTTCAGCTCTCGGGTACTCCGAGTCCTCACCCTCAGCAGAGCAGCCTGGGTACAACACTCAAAAAATATCTCTTAATTCATACTTAGGAGACATAAAGCCTGTCAGGATTTGGCCTTAAGGACCATAATTCCCTTAATATCCATCCATCCATCTTCAACCACTCATCCAAATTCGGGTCATGGAGTCATGCTGGAGCCTATCCCAGCACTCATTGGGCGGAAGTCAGGGAAACACCCTGGACAGATCACCACTCCATCTTAGGGCTAATTGCCTCTATACGTGACCTATAAATGTGTTGCACGTACCGGCACTGACTGCAGAGGGTCCTGGCAGTGAGATGGTGGCTCTGCAGCGATCAAGTTCTCCCTGCAGCCTTTGAATGAGTTCATCTTTGGTGTCTAATTCCAGTTCTAACTCATCTATCAGCGTGTCTCTTTGACGAAGCTCCTCAATCTTGAGCTGCAGGGCAAACTGGAGATCTCGAAGTGTTCCCATTAGCTATAAAAAACATATTATGGGCAACAAGTGACTCTCTCTCTCCACACACATACTCAATATTAACCTGGGGAAATACACAAGCTTATATAACATCGTTTGAACAGCACGAGTTCTGTGCTATTAAACTGTCGGAAGCCTCGGGACCCATTTTATCTGTCAAAGCAGGTTGAACCGGACAACCACAGTCAGTGGAATGCGCCGAGACCCTCAATTCTCTCCTGATCAAGCCTCAAACAAGGCAAACTTCCAATAGCCGCACACTGCACTGAGAGTACAAAAGGGGCAGCCTTGTGCTTTTCAGCTAAAAGTACTGTTTACCCTCCTTAGTGGTTGAACATGCTCTGTGGGGGTCGGGATGAAGGGGCTTTGAGAGCATATGAGGGACAGGCATATTCTCCACTTGCAAGTCTGCCTCAGGTCCAACAGCTGTTTTGCCACTGTTGGTCCCACAGGTGTCTCATTGTCATGCATAGATTTCCAGATTGTTGCCCGAACACGCTGCAAACATGTTATTTTGACACCCCCCCTCTCTCTGTGTGTGTGTGTGTGTGTGTGTGTGCGTGTGTGTGTGTGTGAGAGAGAAAGAGAGAGAGATACGCTCCCTTAACAGGCACGCAGCCACAGACGCAGCTGGAAGCTGAACAATAAGGGCTGCACAGCCTCTGAGGTGGATGAACTAACTGTTAGAAATCACAACAGTGGAGGATTTGACTCAATTGGCTCTTGCTTCTCCCACAAGAGCTCTCGTACCAAGCGATCTTACGCTTTTAATTAATTCCCACTTACTGTAAACCAGGAGAATTGCCATATATATAAATGCCCACTCACCTCAGCTCAGCTCGGCGGTGACACAAAGTCCCCTCACTTATTTCTCCGGCTCGGATGTCTGTGCAGCTTTATCGCCTCACGACAGGTGCAGTTCTCCTCTGTGTCCGCCAAACGGAATAAACCTCCTCTGTTGCACTACTGCAAGCCAAGGCTGGGCACAGGACAGTAGGCAAGTCACATGACCAGGAGACGTTCCTAACCATCATGAGCGGCTGGCTGCGGGCTAGAATGAGCGGTGATAATCACTTCTCCACAGAGTTGTCAAGAAAAGCCTGGCCAAGTTTCTGCCTGCAAAACCGCTGAGATAACCTGCCCACGGAAAGGGAAGCCACTTTATCAGGGCATCGTATTCCTACGATGACATGTGTCCTCTGTATTTAACGCTTCCTGTTTTATAGGAGCGGTGGGCAGCTGCAACGCCCGGGGGCAGTTCGGGGGGGTTCAGCGTCTTGCTCAAAGACACTTCAACACGCTTTCTGATCAAACCAGTGACCTTACGATTAGTCGACCCCCCCTCCTCCTCAACTCTCCTCTCCGTAATCTCTACCGAGATGTGATTAGGTTAGTAAACCGGGCTTTCAGCGATGTCGGTATAGCTGCTAACCGCTAAGGTTAATATATCTTAGTTGTCTCCCCGTTAAAGGGACAGTTCGCCTCGACTATTGCCAGACACACCCCTCCGAGGTGGCGGGGTGGTTCTCCGGTATTGGTTTTAGTTGCTCCGTGTTTTTAGACACGGGGCTATGAGAGAGAGAGAGAGCATCCTGACCACACACATCATTGGCTGGTACGACTATGCGTCTGCTCGCTGGAAGGCCGAGCTACCAAGAGTCGTACTTCGGGCTCATAGGGCCATCGGTTGGTTCCCACCTGGCCTCTGTCAAGGGTCCAGGAGACATGCAGGGAGGGTCGTGGCTGGTCCCTCTAGTCTATGTTCATAAGACTGCCTTACGGACGAGGAAAGTACAGATCTATCAAGACTGAAACCACACGCCACCAGAATAACCTCTATTCCAAATCCCTTCTCAATACCTCATAAACTCTTGTACGTTGCATTTCTGTATTCATGTGGTACAGCTATGCCTTCAGTATTATATAATCAAGATACACTACTTCTTACCTACTGTGAATTTCATGCACCATTATTTAGCATTGGTATTGAATTAATCATCTCTCTGTGCTGGTGCTGTATTTTGCATTATACACAGTATTGTATATTATAGGTTTTATATTGTCTATTGCAGAGTGTACGTTTGGTCAGGTCAATTTGATTTCTATAGTCCATTATCACAAATTACAAATGTCCTCCCTCTGTTGTATTGTATATAATGGGGTTTTTGTTATTCTACTGCATGAAGAACACTAAGTATAATCTATGGTGCATGTTGATCTCTTGCTCAAGAACACATGACAGATTTATCAAATGATGAAATTATCCTGGTGGCTAGATCTGGCATATTTACATTCTAAATGTTCTTTTGAATTATAACTGTCCCTGTGAAGGAGATAATTATTATCATTGTTGTTGTGGTGGTGGTTGTTATTGTTATATTTTTGTAATTCCATTATAATTCGGTTATCCGCTAGGTGTTGTATTCTGTAAAGTGTGTTTTATTCTGTGTGCACAGCATCCATTGCACGCCTGTCTGTCTTGGAAGAGATCCCTCCTCTGTTGCTCTCCCTAAGGTTTCTTCCTACTTTGTCTCCCTGTTGGAGATTTTTGGAAGGGAGTTGGTGAGAAAGGAGGATGATGGCTAAGCTGTCATCCATGATGGGCAATGGTTCTCACTCCATGCACGACTCCATCACTGCACTGGAGAGCTCCTTCAGTGACAGGTTGCTGCATCCAAGGTGTTTGAAAGAGTGTTTCTGCAGGTCTTTCCTTCCCGAAGCTGTCAGGCTCTATAATCAGCTCTGCTCCCCCAATAGACCAAATTCACAAGATGAGCAACTGGATTACATCAAGGTTAGTTAACTTCTGAGTATTTTTTCTATTCATGGTGTTTGTTCTGTTCACATTTCACACATTTCTTTTTTTAAATTGCTGTTATATATTATGCCACTGATTGTGCTTTCCACTTTGCTGCCGTAACACCATAATTTCCCCCTGTGGAACTAATAATGGAATATCTTATTTTATACAATGCAAAGTTCTAGTAAGGACAGGAGGTTGCGTTTAATATGAAGCCCACCGATGATTTTTGTATGTGTGATAATGGGCAACACAAATAAAATTAACTTGACTTTACTTATTGTACCTTTGCGAAAAAGATTTCGATTCTTTCCAGTCGTCCTATACTCCCACCTGTAGGCGGCGCAACTAGTCACACGAGCAGTGTAGCAGACTTATTAGAAGAAGATGGGTCATTAACAAGGAACCTTGCGGCTGCTGTGAGGCTGTAGTAATTACTTGGTTTGGATTTTTTTGCTCAGACTTTACACGCATTGTTGTGTCTGTCTAGTCCTTAGGAATTCATCGAGATGATTCTGACCGTAAAACCCCTCCAAGGGAAAGAATGCAGTGTACAGGTAAGGGCTGAGGCATTGTGCAAATTGCTAAGCCTAGCTTGGCTAAATTAGGCATGTATTCCAGGCCAGCTAGCTAGTCGATAGGCCGACAACGCTGGTTTTCTCAAGTTTGCTTTTGTCATTAACACTGATCATGTAGATCTAGGCCTCGCTATCTTGTTCATGCAACTCTTGCGCTAATTAACGAGTGGGATGTTTTTTTTAGTGTCATTTAGACCAGTTTTGGTTATGAATCCCATGAGCAAGGCAGGGGTTTAACTACAAGGCCTTTCATCGTAAATGTCATTCTTGCGCATAGAAGCTAGATGTCTAGCATTATGCCACGTTTTGTAATGGGACACATTTCAAAATGTTCTGTTAAACTTAATGGTTTCATGCGGTTTGTCTGCATGTACATCAAATTGAGAGCATTCTAAACGAAGTGGCTACAGATGCAGTACATCGAGTGCACCCAACGCTTACTTGCGGTATTTTTTAGCAAATTCGACTATTTTTGTTTCTTCATTGTTATTTTCCTTGCGAACCAATCGAAGTTACTAGTATCAAGTTGGGCCTACCCATGTGCATGCAGTCTGGTGATCCCCACAGTTAGTCGCAAAAACGCTTGGCTGTTTGAGACCCCTCAGAAATTGTTATTTTTCAGGTATTTTAAGCCACATCTTTGGTCAGTACTTTTATGTTATGTAAGATTTAGAGGCTGGTGTTTTGAGCTGTGCACTCTGTCATAAATAACAATGAGTTGCCAAACAGTGCACTCACGGAATCAAGTACGTCAGGTGAGCATATTGTATATATTTTGACACGTTTTATCAGCTGCACTCATCAATGAACCATTCATTATTAAATAAGGACGTGTGTGTATATTTTCACTTAAAAAATCCCCAGTGGGCCTTAAATGGTATGACACTACAAAAAATCAGCATAAGCGGACTTTCAGTGAGAATAATTATGATTGTGTATGAACAAAAACATTTTATGGTTTAGGCCTTAGAAAACAATTTCCTGCTTTTCTATTATATATCAAGGCAAGTTCATTTTATTCCATTTTAGAGCCAAAATAACACATTTGCCTCAGTGGACTTTACAACAACACAATGTCCTGTCATTAGACCCTTACATTGGATAAGGCAGTTGTTTGTAGTATTTTTCCATGATTCTCCAGTGTAACATTTAAACCTGACGTGCTTCTTTTAAGACCACTTTTACATTTCAATGAGGAACTCTTCTGGGGTGGCATAGCTCAGTGGGTAGAGCAGTCATCTGGCAGTCAGAAGGTTGTAGGTTCAATCCCTGGTCCTGCATATATAGCATGTTGAAATGTCCTTGAGCAAGACCCTTAACCTCTAACAGCTCCCCGAGCGCTCATATGTTGCTCCTATACAATAGGTTGGGTCCAAAATGCAGAGAAATCCAAATTTACCTTGCGGGACGGATAAGAGAATCATTGTTATTTTATTATTTTGAACTCGATCCTTTTTCACTTCCCTCTTAAGTGAATGTAATTGGTTGTAGCATTTTCTTTGCATTAATCTTACTGACATAATTTACACTTTTTTTGGTGGGGGGGATCTGCTGTTGCCCTAGTAGCCTATTTTATGTACATTATTGACTACATAAGCTTAATTACATTAATCTTAACATTGGTTAAT
>OMLC01002682.1:8115-21249 GCA_900302585.1 Regalecus glesne
CCCCCACTTTGCATGCAGTGTGACATTTCTGGAATAATATTGGATTATAGCCAAATACCTTCAATCTACGATACAAAATTAGTCCTATTTTAATGAAATACTAAGAAAAATCAATCACTCAATAGGAGATCTTCCTAAGGCCAATAACTGTCTTGAAGGAAAAGAAAGCATTGATATGCTTTTATTTACAAAGTCATACTGCTGTGACGCCCCTCCCTCTGCAACGGCTGTCCTTTTAGCTATATTTCTTTTCCTTGTCTGCAGGTAGGAGGCACGTTTGGGGTAAAGCTTTGCCAAAGCCAATGTTTCTCCTTCCTCCAAAATGAGTGACATCCTGGTATGTCTATATCCCGTGAGGAGATAGAATCTGACAGTGAGCAGAGTAACACGGGGTTGAATAAGGTTGTTTGTGGTGTTTGTGCCCGATTCTCTTCTGTTGGTCCATGAAAGCAACCTGTCAGCAGAACAGTGGGCTCATCCAAGCCCAATAAGATGTTTGATAGCGTGATTTCAGATGTTGATGTGACGATTGCTGTAAAGGGGTATCTTGTGCAGGACGGATTTGTGTTAAGGAAATGGGTGCCACATTTTTTTTAAAGATATATTTTTTTGGAGGGGGGGTAATCCCATTTTTCATGTTGTTGTCAAGTCAAAATTTCAGGAGGAGGTGCTGAAAACGTTGCATGATCAAATGGGACATTTGAGGGTCCCTAAACTTATGACTACCTTCTCAAGTGATTTTTTGGCCTGGGGTGAAGAATGATGTGTCTACTTGCATCAGAACTTGTCACACATGCTAGATGACAAGGAAACCCAATCAGACCATTAAACTGGCTCCTCTATTCCCCATCCTGGCAACTGCGCAGGCATTTGAGTATCTGGTAATTGATTGTGTTGGTCCCTTACCTCATTCAAAAATCTGGAAACAATCATTTGCTCACTGTAATGTCTCAAACGACAAGATATCCAGCTGCATGTCCGTTGCGCACCATTACGGCCAAGCAATTTTTCATCACATTTGTTTGCCCTGGTTCTGGAACAACTCCCAGTTAAACATAATCAAGCTTTGGGATACGATGCTAAGAGTCAAGGTGTTTTAGAGAGGTTCCAGCAAACCCTGAAGTCCTTGTTGCATGGGTATTGCACTGAGCTTCATCAGGATTAGGAGGAGGGATCGCCTTTGTTGTTGCTAGCTGCCAGGGAAATTGTGCAGGAGAGCACCAGTTTCAGACCAAATGATTTTGTGTTTGGCCGTGTGGTGCAAGGGCCACTAGCTCAGTTACTACACTCATTGGCACAGCTGGAACCCCCTCAGAACCTGATCCAGTATGTTAATGAGTTTCAACACTGGTTGTACATGGCTGGGGAAAGTTTGGCTTGCCTTGAAGTCAAAGATGAAGTGCCTATATGATTGTCAAGCTGAATTTTTGCCAGTTTAGTCCAGATGACATGGTACTGGCCAGTTGTCACTGGTCAGTTCACCATTTCAGGGAAAGTTTCAGGGCCCATTAAGAGTTCTGTGCCAGGTTTCAGAGCTGGATTATTTGTCGTCTACACCACAGCGCAGATGGAGAACTCAACATTGCCATGTTAACCTGTTAAACCCCAATCATGCACGTGAGACGCAGTTTCATGAAGTTGGGTTTAGAGTGCGGTGGCAGACTACCGAACCAGTGATAATGGCATACACTGTGGGGAGGATGTTGGCTGTGGATTTTCCCAAACATAAAGACGATGGGGTGGTCCTGCCTGTTGTGAGGCCAGTTGAAAAATTCTGAGACTTTGTAATATGGAGTAATTATTCAGTCACCTGTCCCCAGAGTGGTGTACCAAGTTGTCTGCTCATATCAATGAATACCTGTGCTTATTCAATGATGCTTCACCTCACATGCATTTAGAGCATGATACTGATGTGAGTGAGGCGCAGCCAATCTGCCAACATTTTTAAAGAGTATCAGAGGGAAAATGTAAAGCAATGGAAAAATAAATTAAATATATGCTCAACAACAACAATGCTGAGCCTTTGTCGTCTGGGTGGGCCTCTCCCTGTTTGCTCATCGATAAAGAGTCTGAGGTTTTGTACAAATTATCGTGAGGTAAACAGTGTGACTAAACCTGACTCATACGGATTGCCTCGTATGGAGGAGCTAATCTTGTAAATAATCTCAGTAAATTTGATCTTCTCAAAGGGTATTGGCAAGTCCCTTTGTCACAAAGAGCTAAATATATTTCTGCCTTCATTACCCCATTTGGTCTTTTCTCTCACTCAGTGATGAGTTTTGGGCTGCAGAATGCCCCGGCGACTTTTCAGCAGTTAATGAATCTGGTTGTGTCGGGTCTGAAAGGCTGTGCACTGTACTTTGATGACGTTGTGGTCTTTAGTGATACCAGGCAGAAGCATGTCCACCATATCCATCAGCTGTTTGATCGTCTCTGTGATGTGCACCTGACCGTCAACCTAGCAAAGTTTGTAAAAGCGGCTGTCATCTATCTTGGTAGGGTGTGTGACGGGGGCAGATACAGCTGGCACAGGCTGAGGTGATGGCAATTGAGCAATATCCTTTTCCCACAACCAAGAAGGACCTCATGCGGTTTCTGGGTCTGGTAGTGTACTGCCGTAGTTTCTGTAAGAACTTTTCAACGATAGTAGCACCTTTAACAGATTTGTTGAAAGCAAAAGTGAGGTTTGTCTGGTCAGACTCATGTCAGCAAGCCTTTGAACAGATTGACTGTCCTGTGAGTTCCTCCTGTACTTGTAGCATCCTGCATGGACCATGCATTTGAGCTGCAGGTGGACACAAGTGATGTCTGTGCAGGTGCTGTCTTTCAGTCCGACAGTAATGGGGTTGAACGTCCCGTGAGTTTTTTCTCAAAGAAATTTAACTCCTATCAGTTAAAGTATTCAGTCATAGAGAAGGAAACTCTTGTTCTTGTATGGGTGTTGCAACATTTTCAAGTTTATGTCAACTCCAGTATTCTTCTAATGGTCTACACAGACCATAATCCAATAACACTTCTGATCTCCGTGTCGTCCCCGAACCATCAATAGATGCGCTGGATTTTGTTTCTGCAATCCTATTGCCTAGACATTTGCCACATTATCGGATTCAGAAAACACTATGGCAGATATTCTGTCCAGAGCACCTAGCTCTTAAACTGCTTACTGCTCTATGGGTTTTTCTGGTCTTCCGTTGTTCTTTTGCAGGGGTTCTCCAGGTGCCAGTGTTGCTTGGTGCAGGGCCGAGAGTGACGGGATGATCGAGTCTCACTACAGAAAAAGTGCTACTTGTAAGTTGGTCTCACACACGCACGCACGCACGCACGCACGCACGCACACACACAGTTTTGACCCCCGTTTACTGGGATTCCTGGTGGGAACCCCATTTTTATGGTGATGACGCCACTCCTACCACAAAGGTGGTCTTTTTGGGTGTTTTTCTTTTCCTAGTCTTGAAGGTAGGAATAGCATTTGGGGTAAAGCTGTGCCCAAGCTGATGTCCCTCCTTCCTCCAAAATGAGTGACATCCTGGTAAGTCTCCATCCTGGTAATTTTCCAGGACAGAGGTCACTGGGCAGAAGAGTTTACATCATCAGCCAGACCTCCTTTACGGATCAGCTATGGGGAGAGCTGCCCATTGATTGGAGCCACATACGGTATTCTGACTTTTTTTTGGTCTAATCCATGATTTTTACAATAAACCAGACACTTCTAGCCATCACCTTGTTGTCTGTCTCCCATTTTGTTGTTGTAGTCTCAAAAATAGGGCTTGTAACCCTAGGTAAACTCTGATTTGTGTAATCTATCATTTAAGAGCTCTACCAGGTACTAAGGATTTGCTCAGAACTTGGTAGACCGGCTTTCCCTCCTTTCACGCCCTGGTCATGGAATAACCTTCAGAACCCATTACGGCTTTTTTTTCTCCCTGAGAGAGCTTTAAGCACTGCTGAAAAAAAAACTGAGGCAAACAACTGCTATTCCTTAAATGAATTTTGTATTATGCATCTGTTGTCACCGGTCTGTTTTTAGCATGTTCTATTCTTCACCATCCCTTAATTGTTTTTGTCACACTCCATTTTATATATTTTATAATTTTGAAATGGTGTATTATCTATACAAGGTCTTAAATAAAACATTTAAATCTCAAGGGATTTCCTGATTAAATATATAAAATAAAGTCCTATACTTATACATGACTATAAATTATGGCTTTCCTTCTTTCTACGGTGGTAGCTCAGCATTAGAGCGTATGCACCCCCCAAGTCAAGTGCCATGGGTTCAATCCCACCTCAGGGCATTAGGAGAGGGCATCTGACTGTAATCCCCCATGTACGGTAAATGTGTGAATACATTGTAAAGTGCTCCGAGTGGTTGCTAGACCAGAAAAGTGTCAAATAAAAATGAGTCCATTTACTATTTCTTTAACTTTGGGTCATAAAAATCAGTCAGGAGAAACCTCTACAAGTTTCATCACACACATTATGATCATATGGTATGTGCAGTATTTTTCCTTGTGCAAATTAAAAGAACCCATAATTATTACTTTAACAATTTATATGTATAACTGTGTTAAATAAATAAAACTACAGACTTGTGCACATTGAAGCAATTGCTTTCTCATCTTGTGCTTAATGGATATAAGTCTGTGGTGTTGCGTGTACCTGGATTATTTGCAGCTATGGCGGCATGCACAGAGCTGCCTGGGACCAGTAGCACCGTGAAGAGGACAAATCCCAATGATAGACACAGTGGGAACAGGGAAGGATAATGGGACATGGTGGGGTGGGAGGCAGCAAAAACAGCCACTCATGTACTCAGATTTCCTGGAAAACACTGACAAACAGACACAGGCCCATTTACACACAGTTACAGCTACACACAAACACAACAGGGTATATGGTACACATAGGAATTGTTGTTGTTTTTTAGAGCAGCAATGGAAGATGGAGATTAATGAGGAAAGTGAGGGGGGTGACCTTCCAAATTCAAGACCTGAACGAAATAGTGACATAAAGCAGATGACATACTTTGAAAGCACAGAAACGGAGATACGAAAAACGTCCGTTAGACAATACACACATATGCCATTCAATAAGGTGTTATGCTTTTTTTTCTTACAAACTTATTACATCTCATTTGTCAGAGTAGAGGTGGGATTTATATGCCTGCCCTTTGTTAAGCTGACCATGTCTGGGAATTTACTTAGAATTACACAATTCTTTGATACAAACTTATAATTTAGCCCAGGAAAAACTGACATTGGATGCAAGTAATGCCATAGAAAAAATGAGCCTGACTATTCAGTGTGATTTTGACTGCCATCTACTGTAATTTGCTGAGCCATTTAAACATTGTAAGTTGCATTTTCAATGGTATGGCTATTACCTGTCAGGGTTTTGATTGAAATTTTACGGGACACCCATTTGCTACGAAGTTCTATCTGTAAAAAAAAATAAAAAAATCAGTCAATGCAAAGAAGAGCTATAATGGTCCAAACATATTATTATGTCAATTAGAGATGATACAAATTCTATTTACATGATATACAAGTAAGGCTTTGTGAGCAGAGACAATCTCAGCATGAAGCATGCTTATTTCAGGGAGGACAAGTTGCTGAAGAGTCTAACGTAACTCTGTCATATGTTGTATCTTCAGTGGAAGTAGGGTTATTTACTTTTTTTTCAATGAAACTTCTTCCAGACCCGCAGTAAAGTACGCAGGTTGTGACATGTTTGATCCCACAGTAGGGCATTAGGAAAGGGCATTCAGCCTTCAGCCTGCTTGGTAAATGTGAGACATACATTGTAGAGCGCGTGGTCACTAGTGGCACGGTGGCACTAACATAACATATGATGAAGACCCTCGAGCGGCTAGTCCTTAATCATATCCGCCCCCTGGTGAGCCCATTGATAGATCCCCCTCAGTTTGCCTGTCAACCTGGCATTGGAGTTGATAAGCCTGTGATCTTCCTCCAACACCGAGCTCTGTCTCACCTAGAGAAGCCTGGGAGCACTCTGAGGATCATGTTCTTTGATTTCTCCAGTGCTTTTGACACTGTACAGCCTGTGCTTTTGGGGGACAAGCTGGAGCATACAGGACCATTACCTCACAACATGGATTTTGAACTATCCAACCATCCCCAGTATGTGAGGACACCAGACTGTGTATCAGACATGGTTGTTTGTATGTAGTGTGGGGGCCCCACAGGGAACAGTCCTAGCTCCTTTCCTCATCAACCTCTACACTGCAGACTTCTCTCGTAACTCACCCATCTGCCACCAACAGAAGTTCTCTGATGACTCAGCTATAATCACCCTCATGACAGATGGGGATGACAAGGAGTACAGAGAGCTAATTCAGGACTTTGTTGACTAGTCCCAGCAGAACCACCTTCAGATCAATGCGGGTAAAACCAAAGCAAGGGTGGTGGATTTTCGCAGGTGCACACACTCCCTTCTGACACCAGTGAACATTCAGGGGATGGACATTGACATGGTGACATCTTACAAGTACTTGGGTGCTCACCTCAACAATAAACTGGACCGGACTGACCACTCAAAAGCACTGTACAAGAAGGGCCAGAGCATAATGTATCTTCTAAAAAGACTGAGGTCTTTTGGAGTGCAGGGGCACTCCTAAAGCCATTTTACAACACGGTGGTGGCACCAGCCATCTTCTATGGAGTGGTCTGCTGAGCCAAAAGTATCTAAGCTGTGGATGGAAAGAGACTTGATAATCTGGTCAAGAGAGCTAGCTCTGTCCTGGGATGCTCCCTCAACACTGTGAAGGTAGTGGAACAAGGGAGGATGATGGCTAAGCTGTCATCTATGATGGGCAATGATTCTCACCCCGTGCATGACTACATTGCTGCACTAGAGCGCTTCATCGCTGACAGGTTACTCCATCCAAGGTATTTAAAGGAGCGTTTCTGCAGATATTTCTCTTCCACTGCTGTCAAACTCTACAACCAGAATTGCTCCCCCAATAGAATAAATTCAATACATGAACAACCGCATCACATACCAATTAATTAAAACTGAGTGTATTTTTCCTGTTCATACTGTATATAGTGTTCATATTTCCCCCTTGTTTAAATTGCTGTTACACATTATGCTTTAGACTTTATGCCTCTCTTACTGTGCTTTCCACTTTGCTGTTGTAACACCATAATTTCTCCCTGTGAGACTAATAAAAGAATATCTTATCTTATCTTATTGTGCTAAAATTTAAAATGATACAACTACAACTGACTGTAAAATGACAGCCGTTCAAAAGGTTGGTGGAAAATGTAATAAAAGCACAAGATTGGTGAGTAAACTCTTGTGAATGATAATAAAAAAATAATAATATCCTTTAAAAGGACAGTGCATATTAAATAATATCTAGAATGTAAAGATTTCCGATTTGGCTACCAGGATAAAACTGATAAATTGACTAGTTCAGATATAGTGCTAATCTTAATCCGTTGTCCAAGCAGTTAAGGGTTCAGTGTTTTACTCCAGTACACTTCAAAACACTTTCTGAAGGAACCAGGGATTGAACCATCAATCTGATTGCTAGACAATTGCCCTACTTCCAGAGCTATGCCACCTCTATGAGTCTTGATGAGATACATTTGTGATATTGGGCTAAACAAATAAAATTGACTTGACACATTTGAAAATAAGAGCCATTTAACAGACAAGAGGGCAGGGGCTGAGGGAGTTGGATCACCCACCTCTGATTAGAGGTTATTCACATTTTTTCACAACTACATAAGTTTCAACTAGTCAACTTGCTTCAGCATTTGCCGTACAAGGTTCAAGGCCAATTTACAACAGCAGTTGGCACATTGAGCCATTTTCAAATCATGAAATAAGATAAGATAAGATATTCCTTTATTAGTCCCACAGGGGTGTATTTACGGTGTTACAGCAGCAAAATGGCAGAGAGGCATAAAATGTAGATATTTTCAAATGTGTTATGAACTGTCAATATTAACAGCTAAAAAACAATGAAGTGTCTAGCCTCTCTTTAAAGACAAATTAGCAAAGTCCATTAAGGAACCATACCCCCCCCCAATGCCTTTAAAGCGCCTTCTGAACTCAGTACATAGGAGTTTGGGATAATAGTATGGCCATGTTACAATACAATAGTAAATCTACTTTGAATGTTGTTAACTTATAAAGTATGAAAAGTGTATACATGATAATGTCTTAATGTATGCTCATAGAGATTCTAGGGCTTGAATCAGTTCATCTGGACACAACAAACCTTTTTCCAAGTGAACGGATTCAATATTCTTAGACAGTGTCTTGATGTATGCTCAATGATCCAGGTATGGAAATCATACAAAAGAGGTGAATCACTTCTTCAGACTGAAGAATCAGTTCTTCAGAATGAAGAAGTCACCTGGTGAGTGACAAAACTTTTCAAAATAAACTTCTGATCCAGTTGAACTAATTCACCTCTTTTTTTGTTATTCTTAGATAGTGATAAGGTTAATGCAACAGAGATCATTTGAATTGTGCAAAAAATAGCACAGGATGTCATTGAAAATTAAATGTCAAATGTTTATCTGGAAGTCCAGACACATGTTACAGCAGTTATATTTTACGTGTTTTAAAATATAAACTGAAGTTGAAAATGTAAACGTGAATTGCCAATATACTACAATTTGAATATTAATATTAACTAAATACTTCTATTTGTTTATCACATAAATCAAAGTATTCCTCCAAAACAACACAGGGTTAAGTTTTGGAATATAATTCACAATAATTTGATCTAATAAACCAATATCTCGACAGACTGGAGGAATCAGAGAAGCTCGGAAATTCAGGTCAGCTGCTAATATCACAGTTGCAAATCAAACCATATCTAGGGGGAACATCATACTTGGAATAAATATTGACCTTTTACCCAGAGGCCAACGACAAAATTAAGTTGCACTGTGCTGGTACAGAGTGAAATGACCTAAAAATGCACACAGGAATCAGGAAGTCATATATATTTGTTAATATATTTTTGCCAACGTGGAGGACGGACGAGTAGATCGCTTACCCATACAGGATATACTATCAACTTGCAACAATCAAGATCATCTCCCAACAGTAAACTTCAATAGCCACGAATAGAAAATAGCCTGGCTATCTTAGCACTGCATGGTTAATACCAAATTGACGTGACGATTTACCAATTTACATCTGAGGACATGAAACAATGAGCACATAAAATACATGGAGGTTTGGTTTGGCACTCTCAAAATATGAGAAAGCGGTTGACTCGTTTTGAGAAAGTAAACCAGGTTAACTATGGCCAGAGAAAAAAATAACTTCACATCAATTAACAATTTCCTATATCTACTCAGCACTCAGTCGTTCGTTTTATTAGTGGAAGATACAATACTTTGCGAATCTTTAAAGTTTAGTCAACCATCACTGACTTAGCTGTTTGCTAAGTAACGCTAATCGCGTAGCTAGTTGTCAAAAATATATTGATTGACTTACCAGTGACCAGCGCTACGTTGCTCCGTGAATACCAAAACAACGAACACTGATTTATCAACCAAGACTCCTCTCCAGTGTTCCAAGATATGATGCTATGTATCAAATTAGCTGCGTCAGTAACCACCAATGTGTATAACGCTGGTTTTAACTTATGAGAGACTTGACTGGTCTTGCTCATGGGGTCATCGGTGACTGATCCTCGATCCAAGGTAGCTTAACATATACTGTCCCTCTCGTATTCCGTAACTGAGACAGCTACTGATAAAACCTCCAATAACCAACATGTAAAACCTTGCACTCATGCCCAGGGAACGCAGCTTTCGCAACTTGAAATGACCAATTTAAGAGCGACGTTCATACGAGGATACGTGTGATTTCAGGAAGTGAACACTATTTCCGCCTGTCGTCATCGGTTGCCGTGGTAGTGAAGTGCGCTCGTGACGCTGCAGGAGTTTTCGACCCCCATCGGAATTCGACTACCCATTCACGTGAACGTGCACACTCACAGTCGAGGCTCTCTGCAGACTTTGACACTGGGACAAATTAATCTGTAATTAGAGAAATTCACCCCCTCCCATGCTTATTCAGACACTATTTAATAGAACCAACAGAAGGTCTTTATTATTCACAGTTGGAAATCGTCTGCATTTTACCCATCATACAACGGAGAGGGGGCAGTGTGCGGCCACAGTATGGCGCCAGAGAACAGCGTACACATGACTAAACCATTTTGATTAAGCCCTATCTTTATTACTTCCCCATTTTTATACTGTAGATATACACACTTAGATAAAAACAAGATAACCTAAAAAAATGGATTAGAAGTCCCCCCCCTAGCAACCCAGCTTCCATCCACGAAATGGTGCAATGATTGGCTATAATGTTACTGTTATTCTCACCTGCTCCCGTTAGAGGTCCCCAGAGCGGATCATCCATCCCCTATCCTCGGTATGGTCCTCCGTCACGTCTGCCACCTGCATGTCTGTCATCACCAAATGTATAAACTTGGCTAGAATAAGGCCTGCTTTGACTGATAATAGATATGATTTTTTTTACCTTCATAGCACGATTCATTATAATACAGAACCCTATTTGAATAAATCGGTGCAGTATGTGTTAATTCAAAACCGTTAGAAAATCCTAGTCTTTTTTTTCCAATAAGTACAAGTCGTTAGATTATTTTTATTTGATTACATACCAGCCTGAGTTGAAATGGTGTACCCATTACAGTAACAGTAAACCAATATGTGCATGCAGACGGTTTAGTAAGGGGAAAACTAGTCCAAGCTAAACCCCTGTGTGGCTATTATTTACTTACACTTCTCCAGGTTTTCACATTATCTATCTACAGATTCCAACAAGCAGACTCTCGGACAGACATTTTAATCTCACTAATATACTGACAGTTTGGATTGTAAGCAAAACACCATCACATGTGAAAGTAACATTATTTGGCACAGGACAGCATGTTGTTCCTTCTCCTCTACATACTCTATATGGAAAGGTGTTCTGGCACTTGGTGCAATGCCATGACAATTAAGCCTTAGTGAGCCTCCATGTATGGGAGGACACAGATCATGATCCAGTTTTTAAAAAGTTTATTGACAGATGTAAACTACCCCATCTCCACTTGAGTACTTAAAATTAGAAAAAAATATTGATAATACAGACCATCTCACTCTCCTACCACGATTGACTAAGATTGATGAAGCTTTTGAGAAGTACAAATATTTTGGACTTATGGACACTACTAGGACTCATGTTCAGAGCTCAGTGTAAAGGAAGGAAAGAAATGCATCTATTTTTTCAGGAACTCTTTTCAAGTCTACCCGATAAACCTATTGACTGCATCTGTAGGAGTTCATTTCATAGAACCTTTAATTAGACAAACATATCAAAATAGAACTAGAAAAACAACAACAACAATGCAGACGTGTGTCAAGTCTTTGGTTTACTCCATCGTGAAATATTTTGTCCAGAGTGATCATGGGATGAAACATCAATAGATCTTAGTCATAAAACAACAGCACTCGGCAACAACACAACTGAAATAATTCCACGATAGACGTGAGAGATGGATTTGATATTTTTAAAGTTTCCAGCAAATCAACCCTAACTTTGTTCAGTTTCAAAGAACCAACCTTTTGGCCCTGTTTATACCTGGCTTTAACATGCATCTTGGGCAAGCCAATCACAAGCGTATACCTCTATATACACGTGTGAATGTGCCCAATGTGTCTTGAGATCTGATCGCTCAGGCCACATTTGGAGGTGGCCTGGGATGCATTTGTTCAAATTGCATTGATAAGTACGCATATCCAAGGCAACATTAAAAGACTGCCTAGTTGGGCCTCTGGTGGCGGTTAAGTTGCTGTTTAGAGCATCTCTATGTCATGCAGCTGGCTGTTTGAATCCCAACTGTGCCATTTCCAACCATGGCCGGAAGTCCACAGTTAGCGGGGCATAATTGGCTAAGCCTCATATGGGTATAGGGTTTAGAATTCTAGGTTCTCTAGTGTCCCCCTCTGGGTCGTCTGGTCACTCAGGGTTAAGTTAACAGAAATTATTCTTGCTTCGTTCTCCTCCGACGGCCGAGCACTGTGCTTTCCCTGCGAGACCATGATGTGTGAAATGGTGAGGGCTAGCAGTCACGTGACTTGGATGAGACACATGCTACGGCTTCCTCCTTCCTGTCAATGCTCTAGAAGGGCATCAACGTGATAGAACCAGAAGCAACTCGGGGAATTCGGCTGGGGAAAAAGGGGGATGATCTTTCTTTTTAAGATGAAAAAAACGATTACCTAGTCAATTGAATCCCTCTTTATAAGCAATAGAAATAATATCCAAGAGAAAAAAAATTAGGGGATCAATATCTTGCTCAAGGACACCTTGACGCACTTTCTGTAGGACTGGGGATTGAACCACCTATCTCTGATTACTAATGAGTAGTAGCTCAAATGGCACCAAAACCACCAAAAAAGGCTAAAAATTCTGTGAAATTGGATATCTTGCGCAACCTAATGCTGTTGGCTAGCACCAAGGTTAGCACAGAGGTTGTGGCTATGGCTGATATCCAAAGCCAAATTCTCAATGCTATTTATACAATGAAAGAAGGGTTCACGTCAAGATTTGATGGGCTACTGAACACTACACAGGGCGTACAAAGTGAACTAAAAAGTCATGGTGCATATTACACAAGATGAAGAAAGAATTACCATCAATCAAGATATCTTGTCCCTGAGAAACAAGACCCCCACAATGGAAGCAGCAATTGAACATTTAGTGCTTAAAATATATGATTTGGAAAACCAAAGATATCATTTTAATCTTCACCTAGTGGGTCTGCTGGAGAAGCAAGAGGGGACTGATAAGCTTAACTTTTTGGAAAAGTGAATCCCTGGGGCAGCAATAATCAAGAGGTAGAACAAGTGATCTAATAATTGGAAGATTGGTGGTTTGATCCCTAGCTTCTTCGGAGTGTGTTGAAGTCTCCTTGAGCAAGACACTGAAACCCTGACTGCTCTGCCCTGTGATAGATTGGCGACCTATACAGGGTGTAACCTGCCTTTTGCCCAATGAGAATTGAGTCAGGCTCTAGTTCCCTGCTACCCGATTTCGGATAAGCGGTTGACATTGAATGGCTGAATG
>OMLC01002713.1:9636-26661 GCA_900302585.1 Regalecus glesne
TGGATTACTTTTTTAGACGGCCAATAGATCGCCATGAGATCTACCCACATCACTTTGCGTTCGACTGGTAGATCGCGATCGACCTATTGAGCACCCGTAGATCATTTTGACTTGATCATTTTATAAGTAGCTCGCATGCTAAGTAAGTGTGAGCATCCCTGGGCTAGGCAAATAAAATGGACTTCACTTGATCTTACCAAATACTCACATGGCTAGTAGTCAGAGATGTTTTAGGAAAAGAGACAGATGGCTGACCTCTTACTGCCACCTCCCCTGTCATCTGACCAGCGGTGTTTGCTGGGAATCTGTGTGTGTGTGGGTGTGTGTGTTTGTGTGTGTGTGTGTGTGTGTTTGTGTGTGTTTGTGGGTGTGTGCGCGCGTGTTCAGGTGAGCCATCACATGCCACACCCCCATACTTAAAGCCTCTGGACTCCAAATCATGTGTCCTCCAGGGGCCAATAGAAAACGTGAAGAGTTTTCTACATCTGTTGTGGACTTTGCGTGAGCAACAGACTGGAACATATGCTTTTCGCAAAATGAGACGAACAAGTGAGTAATAAATGATTAATGGTCAATTTACTGGTGGGCCTTTGAAATATTGAGAAATTGCTCAGCCATGAAAAGCAGTGTAAATGGTTCTATTTATAGAGAGGCAGAGGAACCCATGTGGAACAAGCTGCGGGGAACCGTCTTGTTCGCCTTGCTTTTAGAGACAAACGACAGGGCGGAAAATGGAAGAGTAACTCACACACATGCACAGCAAAGCCATATAAGGATGTAAAGGCACTTTCGTGGGGACATTAAACATTTAGAGAATGCAGCAGGACGGTAATAAATAATTTCCACGATGAAAAGTTGGAAAGCCTTCGCTCCTCTCCCATGTCGATTAGAACTGCCGGTCTTGTAAGATGGATTCGTTTTTCCTTCGTTTTGCGTGAAGAAAACGGAGGCGAAGCGACGACTTCAATCCTCTTAATTAATTGAAGAAGTCATGAGGGATTGTTGGGGTGGGGGATATTCCACCGATGGAGCCATCCTTTGTTCAGAAATCCCATAATCACACAGAGTAGCGTGGCAGCAAGACACTGGAGGCAGATGACAGGAGAGGATGACTATGGGCTTCTATGAGCATTCTGACTTGTCCAAGTTTGGGCCCACATATAGCTTTTACAGACACTCATTCCCGCAAACATGAATTTCACTGATGACCAGAAACTTCACCGAATATTCCTGGTCAGTTTAATGATTACCCAGTTTCCTAATAACGTATTATAATGTTAATTATCATCTAGGTTTAAGAGGGTGATACGGTACTGCCACCTATTGGCTGCTTATGGTAGTGTAAAGGCAAATTCACACCTCCACTATCATTGATAGGCTGAGCAGGTTAAAGCCTTGAAAAGCATCTTTTCAAACTCAATATTCCTCGTAGTCAACAGTGTCTAATTAGTTTAATGAGGTTATTTGGCTGTAAATTTGAATAAAACCAACAGCCAGATGACCTTAATAAGCTATTTTGACCACAATACTTGAGTAATGCATGAGAGGTTTCCCTGTGTTTGATTAAATTTGGGCTTGTAACGATGTGAGACCCCACAGTTTTAGTTTTTACATGTAGTCCTACACTCAAAAGACCCATCAAGATATTTGACTTAGCTGGATGAAGTTAAAGTTTCATGACCAACCAACTTTTTTTTACACTTTTTTGCATTTGACTCGGGGGTTATTCACCTGGAAATGTCAAAACCTGACAATGTTTTCTCCCTGCCTCAGTCCTGCTTTCCACTTTGCTGCTATAATACTAAACATATCCCTTTGTAGAAATAATAAAGGAACAATCGTATCGTATCTTAGCTTAGTTTAGCTTATCTTAGCTTACAATTGTGACATAAAGATGGACGTCTCAGAAGGTCCCACTCTCAGGCCATCCTGTAACATGGTAGGTTCTGTGTTGTTATGTCAAGTTTAGGCTTTGTGCTGCACCTTTGTGAGAGCTGAGGACTACATATTGCTTCTTGGTCGGCATGGAAACATAACATATGAAAGTTGTGTTTTGGAGAAATGTTTAGAAGATGTTTCATTGAAGTAAATCAGCTTCTCCCATTGCCCTGATGACGTATCAATAAGTTGTATATTAATGTTTTGCCCATGAGAATGGCCTTAGGGTAATGCTGATTGACCCTGTCTTTGTATAACCGAAATCACATGTGAAAAATATCCTCAGTGGTGTAGATTTGGAATTATGAGTCCAAAAAAGACAACATAAGATAAGATATTCCTTTATTAGTCCCACTGGGGGAATTCACAGTGTTATAGCAGCAAATGTGGAAAGTAAAACTACATGATGTCTTTAATGGGCAATAAAACATTTCTGTACATATTTATTTAGGAACATAAGTCCAGAAGTGTTGAAACTGTATTGACTGGGCTTAGACTGTGGCTGAGGGTGACTTTGTAGACATTTCTACACCGTTTGCTCGAACCAGCTAGCTTAGATGGAGGGGTGGGGGGCACGGCTCATGAGATATAGCGGGTTGTCTAGTAATCGGAAGGTCACTGGTTTGATCCCCGGCTCCTTCGGAAAGTGTGCTGAAGTGTCCTTGAGCAAGACCTCCACCCCCTCACTGCTTCCCTGGCACTGCAGCTGCCCACTGCTCCTATAGAACAGGACATGTTACTGGCAGAGGACACATTTGGTTGTAGGAAAACGATGACCAGATGAAGTGGCTTTCTTTTCCTTTACACTTCTGGGTAAAAAAAGGCTATCATCAGCTGGGTATCGGAAAGACAAACATAACTAAAACAGCATGTTCATGCAGACACGCGAGGGTGTTCATTCACTATCTGTCGCCTGTATGTTGTCTTGGGAACCGGCCACATGTTGCCAGTTGTATTCAAAACTATAAGAAGGACCGTCACAACAGGTAGAGGGTCCTCTGTAGAGACACGGTCAACATGAAGGGCGCTGTGGTGCTTTTGGTTTTTGCGGTGGTGGCACAATGCGAGCGGGTCTTCATCGGGTAAGTACGGAGGGGTTTTCAGTGAGGTTTATGGAGTTCATTATTTTGTACGTTTGTGAATCTGTAAAATGATTCTCTCGTTCACCATCAGTGGAGAATCTCCAGACAACCTGAAGACAGTGCCGGTTTGGCTTTTAGCTCTTAAAGGCAACGTGGTGTGATGGAGCTTCAGCTGAGGTGCGCTCCTTTCTGTCCCTGCTCGTTTTAGTCGAGGATATCTCCCATCGGACGGGTGGTTACTTAGCGGCATCACTTATATACGTTTTCAACGTAAGCCAGAGCTGATCTTAAGGTATACCCCTTCACCATTCCTCCGTGAGCTTGAACCCTCCTCGCCGTCTCTCTGATCTAAATACAGCTTACATTATGGGATCTACTATGTGCTCATAAGATACTGGCATCTTATCAACCCCCAGACTTAATAATAGTTTAAAAAAAATCTGCCGGAAGAGGCCCTGCTCAAGCCTTTTCAGGTTCCTAAGCCCAATTTGATACGGGGGGTGGGCATGACCCCTCAGTCCCAGCTCCACTTATTTAGTCTCACATGGCTGCACATGGCTGTGGTGCCCTAAGCCGCCTCCCGGTTCTCTTACACCCCAGGGTCCCAAACTGGAAGTCTGCAGTTTCCTCTCACTGCTTTTCCTCCATCAATTAAAGACACAGACTTGATTTGACATTTTCAGATCAAAACTTGTTTTTTTTTCCTCATGTCCTCACAGTCTTCCTTGATCAACTGGATGGATCAAATCCTTAATATTTACTTTTACTTTTGTTCTCCTCTTCATGCCAAGGGTGTTGAGACATTCATGTAAAAATTGACTTTAAAAAATCATGACTTAAATGTTAAATTGACTTATTATACAGGGATTTTCTGGTCCAGTGATCACTCAAAGCGCTTTGCAATGAACGCCTCACATCGGCCGAGCATGTCCTCTACCCACTGAGGCACCGTGGCTCTATGAATGACTTGACCGTTTGAATGGCACAAATCATTACGTTTTCAAAAGGTTTCAAAAGTAAGTGCCGTTATTAAGTTATTTGACACTAGTGTATTTTGTGGCAGAAAAAAATATGATTTAATAATTTTCCACAAACATAAATTCAGGTGCCCCACATGTCCCGGAGAACCTTGAAATTCATAGATTAGTCTTCCAGTCCTGGAGAAAGGCTGTGGTAGCTCAGTGATAGAGTGTGCACTCCAGGAACAGACAAGTCAGAGGTAGCAGCTTCAAACCCATCGCAGGCCATCAGGAAGGGTTTCCAGCTTTAATCCCCAACACTCTATTTAAACACATGTCTACCGCTACAATGTGGGAACTAATCACGAGACGTAAAATGGATCTCTCAGTCTTATAGTAGCGGAGAACACCTGGAAAATGATCCAATCCATTATCAAGGTAATGGAAAATTGTTAAGTTAAGTTATAGAATGATTCTTGATGCACGGTCAATAACTCAATAAGGTCAATAAGTTAATCGCAAAAGCTGAAAGGATTCATCTTTTTTTATCAAAATGTATGAATTTATCTACTGAGATCTCGTATTTTAGCACCATTATTAGCCAAGATCACATATTTTTAGCTACTGAGATTGCACTCCTGTTGGTTTAACTTTGGGGTGTATGATCCGGGAACAGCTAATAGTTACACGTGCAGTTAATGCTAAACAATGTGACCTTCTGTGAGCAAAGGATATCATGTACATCCCGGGAAAGTAATTGAAAATGTCCTTGAAAAGTCAAGTCAATTTCATTTTTATAGTCCATTATAACAAATTACCAATTTGCCTCAGTGGACTTTACATTAACACAAAATCCTGTCCTTAGTGTTTTGATGAATGCTCAATAATCCAGGTATGGAAATCACAAAAAAGAGGTGAATCGGTTCAACTGGATCAGAAGTTCAACTTCTGATCCAGTTGAACTGATTCACCTCTTTTTTTGTTATCCTGTCCTTAGACTCTCACATCGGATAAGGAACTCCCTTAAAAACTCCTTTAACATGGAGAAAAATAGGAAGAAACCTCAGGGAGAGCAACAGAGGAGGGATCTCTCTCCCAAGATGGACAGCCGTGCAACAATATGATCAGATGAGAGAAATGTAATTGAATTATAAAAGGTAAAACTAATAATAATGATAACCTCCTCCATAGTGAAGGTACTAACAATGAATATCCAAAATACAAACATCCCAGATCAAGCCACTTGGCTAAGATTCATTATGTGTCTAATGAGGATAAATGGACTGATGGACGAGGTCCTGGAGAATGATTTTATCACAACAGTAGGAACTCTGACGATTATCTTTCAATTCATATAGCGGGTTCTCTTTGTCTTATGATAACCTGGAAGTCATAGATCCTCCAACTTTTATATATTTGCCTTTTATATTTAATTATTTTAAAAATAATTCAATTCAGATCAATCATGGTAGGAATATGGACATATTGTGGCAGTAAAACTACATTATTGGAAAGTTGGAAGATGCACGGGGATGTTAACTTATTGCTTTTACTCTCCACCACAGTAGCAAAAGTCTTCCTGGTTTCCTCTTTTGATCTCCAGCTCTTGGAAAACTACAAGAGTACTCAGAATATAGATGGTGTAGGTGTTTGGCGTTTATTCTACTGTTGAATATGAAAATTCCGTTTAACGTAAATAAATAACTTCTGTCTTCTAGAGACCAGGTCATCAGGGTCAGTGTGGAGACTGAGGAGCACATCAAGCTCCTACAAGCTCTGGAGGAGGAGACGGACTGGGAGGTACACACACACACACACACACACACATTAATTTGAGATTATCACATGCATTCAGACATGTAGTATACACAGATGCATGCACGTAGGATTTCCCACTGTTTTTTGAGTCACACAGCCATTCATTCATAGAAAAAATAAGCTACGTTGACTTCAAATAGGTGTTTGTGTTTTGTATCTGCTGTCATCCACTGACACGGCAACAGATCAGGTCGGAATCGCAAAAGTTTTTTCTTCTGTCGGATACCGGATTTTTATTTCTACTTCGGGCGTTCATCAAACTAGACTTAACATCAACCCTTGGCATAAGATAGAAAACCTCAGCAGACTTTTCACAAACTACTTATATGCCTAAAGAAACATTTGCTTTATAAACTTTTGAATATGTACTTACTTATACTTCTAAAATATGTATTTGTATTTTGCTTAACTAGTCTACGTGGCAATGATAAATGGTTCCAATATGATCACTGAAGTAGCCCAGAGGTCCTTGAAGAGGTAGCAGGAGGACCAAAAATAGCTTGACAACATATAATCTACTATTTTTTCATTTGATGATTAGAAGGTGTAGTGGGATAGACCAGGAGGTAGAGCAGTCATCTAGCAATCAGAAGATCGGTGGTTCCATTCCCGGTTCCTTCAGAAAATTTGTCAAAATTTCCTCAGGCATGACACTAAACGCATAGCTGCTCAAGCCCTGTGATGGAATGGTGACCTGTCCAGGGTGTTTCCCTGCCTTTCACCCAATGAGTGCTGGGATAGGCTCTAGTATGACTCTGTAGCCTGACTTCGGACAACCGGTTGAGGATGGATAGATGGATGTTTGGAAGGTGATAAAAGCTTTTCAACCATTCCAACCATCCATCCATCCATTGTCAACCGCTTATCCGAAATCAGGTCGCGGGGGAACTGGAGCCTATCTTCGTTCTCATTGGGCGAGAGGCAGGGTACACCCTGTATAGGTCGCCAGTCTATCACAGGGCAGAGCACTTAGGGGAACAGTGTCTTGCTCAAGGACACCTCGACACGCTTCTCAGCAGGACCGGGGATCGAACTCGCAACCTTCCAATTGCCAGGCGACCGCTCTACCCACTGAGCCATGCCGCCCCTTAGTCCATTATCACAAATTAAAAATTAGCCTCTGAGCTTTGCAGTAACACAATATCTTGTCCTTGGACCCTCACATCAGATAAGAACAACTTCCTAAAAAATATCTCCTTTAGGAGGGAGAAAAAAATAGGAAGAAATCTCAGCGAGAGCAACAGAGGTATCTTTCTCCCATGATGAACAAATGTGGAATGGATTTTGTTTATACAGCTAAAAAAAACAATTTATAGAATACAACACTGAAAGAGAATAGCAGAATTATAATGGAATTGTGTGCGTGTGCGTGTGTGTGAGAGAGAGTGAGAGAGCAGCTGTTAACCATATAGTGTTCCATCAGGAAGGGACAATCTATGATGTAATTATCTCTTGTAATTTATTGTAATTATGACTTGATCTAAAGTACAAGGGTAGACTTGAAATTGATGCTCATGATAATATTACTACAACTTTTTTATTCCTCTCACCCCTCTCTACAGTCAGGGCAGCTGAATGAATATACTGAGCGGAAGGAGATGTCTGCTGACGTGGTGTGTATGAGCTTGGCCAACGTCCCCCCTGGTGAACAGCGCTCTCGCTTCCTTGCTGTGGGACTGGTTGACAATACTGTCCGTATCATCTCCCTGGACCCCTTGGTATGAACACATGAATATATACTCATGACTTTTTGTATAGGCAGACACCACACACACACACTAGGTTTGCTGTAGAAATGATGAGTTTTTCATGTCTCTTCTCTGACTAAAAAGTAATGGAGAGAACTACCATATCTCTGATCTCAGCAACAGATACCACACACCCACAAAACTAAGTAGTAGTAGTGGAATTTAAATTATGTTCTAAGGGAGTCTGTCCGAGGCTGAACAGAGTAATTGGTGATTGCACTTGTCTCCGTATGTCAGCTTAAACTGTGTTAAAGCTCCTTGAAGAAGCTTTCAGATGCCTGAAGTCTTAAAATATGCTCATCATTATCTAGCAAAAGGCTGAGGCTTTTATTTACAATGGCAATGAGACAACTAAGTAGACATCACAAAAACAGCTGAATCAGTTCATCTGGACACAATGTTTTATTGGAAGAACCATTTCATCAGTCATGCAGATGATATCTTTAGTATCTGACTAAAGATATCTGACTCCAGGTATCCCTACCCTTATAAACAATTCAGTTTCATTATGACTGAAACCAACTGTATCATTTATAAGGGTGAGGATGCCTGCAGTCAGCTTAGACTGGAAATGTCTACTGTAAGAATGATGAAACATTTATTCCATTAAAATGTTGTCTCCAGATGAACTGATTCACTTTTTGTGTGATTTCCTTACCTGGATTATTAAACATGCACAAAAGACAACTAAGCAGACAGTAGACCTCTAAGTGTGGATTGCTTAATGGAATTTGACCAAATTTGCCCTTCAGCTAGGGTTCACTGAGTGTTGTCCAATAGGTTTCGGAAGACCTTTTTGTCACACAGGCTTGTCAATCTTTTTTTTCCATTATTGGAGTTTGTGTTACACATTTCTCACCTAAGGTACATTAGATGGATGTGAGTGTAAGTGAACTCATAATTTTTGAGGAACAGAAATGCTTTTCTTTCTTGAACGGTCTGCTCTCAGTGGCACCACTCGGAGTCTCCACCCCAACTCTTCAATTTATTTTTCTCCTTCACATTTGATTGGTCATAGATTGCATGTGTTTGTCTCTCCAGAATACTTGTGGTTTTGTGGTTTACAGTTAGTCTTTACTCAGATTGTGTGTTTTTCTGTTATTTGTGTCATACTACTGGTATCCAGAGCTTAAACACAGATTGTATGAAAAAGTATACAAAAATACGATGTTGGCAACTTAAGGTCCTCTGCAGAGGGCATAGCATGAGAAATTTTAGGAACACAAGGCACATTTGATAACCGTTTTTTTCCCTCTGTGTTTCTCCAAGATTGGTGTGGAGGGAGATCTTTTTGTATTTATTTTTATGGGACTTTATTTTTTCCCTTTAGTATCCATATGTGTCTGTGATGTTAACAGTCCCTTAATTGTGTGTGTTTTTGTGTGCATATGTGCACGCATGCAGGCGGGTTTGCGTCTAGCCTTATTCTTACCATGAGAAATGTCTTTTATATGCAGGACTGCCTACAGCCGTTGAGTATGCAGGCTTTGCCAGCCCAGCCAGAGTCTCTGTGTATTGTGGAGATGGGAGGGGTGGAGAAACAAGATGAGTTGGGTGAAAAGGGAACCATTGGCTTCCTTTACCTCAACATAGGACTGCAGGTACTTATGCCTCTTGTTCACTTGCAAAATCCTATTCTTCATCCTATGGCAAGGTTAGATATATTTTCGCGGGGCAATGATGAGAATAACAAACGTTTAACATGCATGTATGTGTCTACATATTGGTATTGGTCATCAGATCGATTTTAAGGAAAATTCCTATTTGTACATGGGGAATCTGTAAGCTTGTTTTAAGTCCATCCCTCAAAGGTTGAGGTAATCACGCAAAAAAAATTAAAATATGAGCCAAACCAGTTTCTTTATTTTATTTAAAATGAAAATGTGTTACTTTTTACATAAATGTCACCATTTGATGCACTTCACCAGATTATGGCTTCAATATAATTTGCATCTGCAGTTCCTGGGCAGCTCAAATGTTTTTTTAAAGAGTTATTTCAACTAAATACCATTTCAAATGGAAGCTCCTTGGGGGGGTCCAAATATTGTCTCTCTTACAAATAAAGTTGATAAACATTCATTTTGGATTACTGGTAGATCTAATGCTGAACATACTTTTACTAAGACTACAGATAACATGACAGCTGTTTGCTTTTAGTCAATGCCTGAAAGTCCCATTTTACTTTCCCTGTGGAATAAAGTCATGTCAATTTTATTTGTAGAGCCCATTATCAAGAACTACAAATTTGCCTCAGTGAGCTTTACAGTAACAAAACTTCCTGTCCTTAGACCCTTGCATTGGATAATGGACAACTCTAAAAAAAAAAAAGAGGGGGGTAGGAAAAACCTCATAGAGATTAACAGCGGAAGGATCTCCCAATAGGAACAGATGTGCAATAGATGTATATAGAGAATAAAACACAATTTGAATAATACAATACTGAAAAAGGATAGTAGAATTACAATGGAATTATAAATTATATGATGAACTTTGAAGGGGCCACAGTAGCTCAGCAGCAGAACACGCATGCTAGGGAACAATGAGCCAGGCATCATGGTCCCAACCCTACTGTGGGGCAGAAATTAATTCCAGTTGTCAGAAACCACTAAATGACTTATTATGGTATTTACATGGAACATTGTTAGAAGTTGAGAAGCAGAATATTAAATAAAACAAAGTATTTATGTTTGTCACAAAAGAGGTGAATCTGTTCAGCTGGATCAGAGGTTCATTTTAGAAACGTTTCGTCATTCACCAGGTGACTTCTTCAGTCTAAGCTGAAGGCAAACATCCCCCTCCTTATAAACAGTACCTTGCTGCCACACAACAATAGGTTGGTTTCACATGCAAGTTGGGTGATCAATAATACAACACTGAACCTCTGATCCAGCTGAACAGATTCACCTCTTTTGTGATTTCCCTACCTGGATTATTGAGCATGCATCAAGATATTTATGTTTGTGTTACCTCCTTTTGTCAGAACGGTGTGCTGCTCAGGACCGTTCTGGACCCAGTAACTGGTGACCTCTCTGACACTAGGACACGCTACCTGGGGTCACGGCCCGTCAAACTTTTCAGAGTGAAGATGCAGGGACAAGAAGCTGTAAGTCATCAAAATCATTCTACATCTGTTTGTTTGCCACACATGTTTTTATTCATGTTTGTCATGCAAAATTGGTACCAGATTGTATCATGTTATAAACTGAAAGCATGGCAGACCATCATTTTCTTAATACTTTTCAGAGAATCTACAAATCCTTAGAGTTAACAATTAAGTTAATAGTTTTATAAGTTCATTTCCCTCTGTGGATGGGGGTCAGAATTCATCCACCGTATCCCTGCATGTCATAAGAGGCGACTAAAAGGGTTGGCGTCAGGAAGGGCTTCCGGTCATAAAACTTCGCTCCACAACAAAATTCATGGAGAGTCAATGACTTGGAGGAGACGAATCCATGGACCGGTCAACCCCCGCTAGCGGGGAAAACGGCCGGAATACAAATCCTGTTTGTGTGAGTTTTATAAGTTCATTATCATGTGTTCAGTGTTATCCACTGAACACATAAAATAAATCATTCTAAAACATAAATAGTGAGAACCCTGCTACTGTAAGTGCCGGTCTCAAGCCTGGATAAATCGGAAGGGTTGCATCAGGAAAAGTGTCTAGTATAAAACCATCGCCAATCAAATATGCAGATCATAAATCAGATTTCCATTTCACATTGGTCGAGACCCAGGTTACCAACATTAACTGCCAGCAGGGGGCTGATGCTACTGAAGGAGAGAGGGAAGGCATGTCCAGAGGAGAGTCCACAGATTAAGGGGTATATTAGAGGATACAGTTTTGTGTCTATAGCTACTTTGTATCCATCCAATCTTTACAGTCATCCTCTAGCATTATTTTCCTTATTTATATGCCCAGTTTTTTGGAACTGATTAGCCTCTTGTTTTTACCTCGATTTTGTTGTTTGGTATAGCAACTTAACACTTAAAGCTCCTGTGTTAACAAAAAAAGAAGTTTGCTTTGTCATGGCATTGGTTGAGCAATATGAAATAAAGTTTATATACTGGGGTGACATTTAAGTTGGTGCTGCTTAACATTTTATTGGTCTCGTGAAAAATATACCAGACTTAACAAGCTCATCAGAATTGCCCCTAGAAATTGTGCTGTACAAGGACCATTGTGATATCAGCTGTTCTTTAATGAGTAAATTTTATCAACTGGCCCTTGGTAGGCATCTCTTGAGAGTCAGGTAATGCCTGTTATGTTGTTTATAACAAAAAGGTGAATCAGTTCATCTGGATGCAATGTGGACTGATTCTTTCATGACTCATCAAAGTGACCCCTTTCAATCTTAACTGACGTCAGGTATCCGCAAACCTTATAAACAGCACAGTTGCGTAATGGCTAAACCCAATGATCGGTTTCATATCCAAATTGATGTGACCATTAATTATAGTTAGAGTGGTAATGTGTATTATTCAAAGATGATTGGGGAATAGTGTAAATCACAGGATTATAAGATGGCAAATGAACTCATTTTTATATAATGCTTTCCTAGTCTAGCGACCACTCAAAAGGGCTTTACAATAAATTTCTCAAATTTACTCTAGCATGGGGGATTAAGGCCATATGCCCTTTCTTGATGATTGAGGATTGAACCCATCACACCTGACATAGAGGCACATGCCAAGCCACAGCAGCCCCAACATGGCAACAAATGTACTGTTACCCTAAACACACACACACACACACACAAGGCCCTGAGTTATGCAACCCCAACTTAACTCTTTCCTGTTTGATGTGGGATTTTGGTGGGGACACTATCACCTTAGTGGTAATATCCTGATGACTCTTAGTTTGTGGTCCATTGGTTGCTGGGAATTAAACGTTTAGCACTGATCAGTGTGTGTTGGATTATGATAAGCATCAATCAAATATCTGCAACCACCTATTGCAATTTCACAGTCTAAGAAGGCTAATGTTATTTTTCACATCTTTAATGAGTTAATGTTGTCCGTGAAATCTGGTAGAGTCTGAGATTTAATTTTAACCCAGGTGTAGGTCACAAATCTAAACCTATGACGAGGTGTCTCAGATAGGAGGTCAGGCCCCTCTTTTCCACTTCCTTCTTATAGAAGCTGGCCACTATAGGTGAAACGGGGTAACCCACAGTACAGCCATGCTTCTAACTATAGTACTGTGCCCTGTATATGAGGTACATGGACTGAAAATAAAACTTGTGGGGTAGACCTCTGCGGACATCAAAAATCCTCAGTTAAAAGTACATATAGCCTTTGTAGCTAGTAAATGGTCACACCAATATCCATACAAAACCAATAGTTAATATCGGTCGATTTGAAACTGCTGTTTATAAAGTTGGGTGATACCTGTAACCAGTTGAGACTGAAGGGGTCACTGATGATGAAAGATTTCTCCCACCCCATATTAACGGATTCAATTTGATGTGGTTTCCTAATATGGATTATTGAGCATGGATTATATTGCTTACTTAAGAACTATCAGCAAAAAGTGAGAAGTGACTTGGAATAAGACAAGTTAGCAAGTAAATATCACCATGAGATGTGCTATTTCTGGCTGTCGGTCAGTAAGCACATCTTTGCATGGTCTTCAAAAGAGAGCCAGAAATGAGTGACATAAATTGACAGCCAACATCATGCAAAATCTTCTGGATTCATGGCAAAAATACTTGGCAAGTTACTTTTCTTTCACTGATTAAGTAATCAGGACAGTGAATAATAGAGATATACTATGACCACCTAAAACAAGTTATTCCATTTGAGAGGAAAATAGCTGAGCAATGGTCAATTCAGAAAATCTGATTTAGACTTCTGTCTTGAAATAAAACTGAGTCCACTGTTTAAAAAAAGAGTCCTGAAATAGTTTTTGGTTTTTATGAACTGAGGAAATCGGTATTTATTAAAAGTTAGTTGACCGATTTCATCATTTTAGTTATTTACTTTCACTTTGTTTTGTGAAAGGATGTGTCATATCTGCTTTAAGCTTTTGTCCTTGTTTAAAATAACACTGTCTCGCCATCGCTCTCTTCCATTGATTCATAAAACTATAAACCTTAATGTGTGCAAATGTACATTTCTGAAAAATCTGAATTTCAGCGATAGAACAGGATTAGAAATCTTAATTTTGTGTTTTCAATCAACTTTGATCCATCTTTTTCCTCCCCCTATTTCTCCTCCAAGGCATACATCTATCTACATTTGGTTAGACCTGACCAAACGGGATTTTTTTACTGTTGTCTGTTGTAACATTTGCTTCTGTTTCTTTTCCTCCCCATCTGTCTTTTTCTTTGTTAGGTGTTGGCCATGTCGAGTCGTTCCTGGCTGAGCTACTCCTACCAATCTCGTTTTCATTTGACCCCTTTGTCATATGAAACTCTGGAGTATGCATCTGGCTTTGCCTCAGAACAATGCCCGGAGGGAATTGTGGCCATTTCCACAAACACACTGAGGTATGGGTGCATACGGATTCAGATTTACATTGATGCCCCATGCCTGATGTTATGGTTCCCCTATAGATCTGGAAAGTCCAGAACAAAGTTGAATACATATTTGTTTTTTTGTTTTTAATTGTTTTTATTTGGTAATTACTCAAATACTTGGGGAACACCTAGTGTTTAAACTGTGAAGTAACTTACAGCAGATCAGTACTCAGACACTTTAACCTAAAAAAAAAGATAGAATAGGATCAAGATCACCTGCACAACTGTAGCTCATTTACAGCTTTATATATCATATTTCACTGCAAGACTGGATCTCGATTGACTACTAAAATTTTTATTAAAGGGTATTTAATGGAGTGCAACAGATCCCCAAAAAATGGTTTGTTTGGTCAGCCCTCCATTGTTAAAACCCTTTTTGCCCCAGTCTCATTCTCAGCTAATTTAGCACCCATTATTAAAATGATAGGAAATTTCCCAATCATGAATATATAATATACAGTCTGATTGGGGTCATAGGTGTGATGTAATGTTTCACTGTGTTTCAGCGGATGCCATTTTGTCGTATATAGTCTTTATGTCATATAATAAACTAAAAGTTGCTTGTTGATCTGTCTGATGTTGGGTGTGTTTAGTGATGAAGCAGAATATTCCATAAATATGGGTCACTCAAACCCTTTCTCCCCATCCAAACCACTCTCTTCCTTGCAGGATCTTGGCATTGGAGAAATTGGGTGCAGTCTTCAACCAAGTGGCCTTCCCGATGCAGTACACACCCAAAAAGTTTGTCATTCACCCTGAGACAAACAACCTTGTCTTGATAGAGACGGACCACAATGCCTATACAGAGGCCACTAAAGCACAAAGGAAGCAGCAAATGGCTGAGGTATGTACTGATAAGGGAATGGAAAGATGCATGAGTTGAAGGTACACTGAAAACCATAGATGCACTTTGTCTGTTTTCAAAGCTGAAAATCTCTTTTAAGTTCCTGCCTTGAGGCATAAGTTCGTAAGTTCAGGTCTCCTTAATACCAGTTTTTTTTAAAGAAAACTTGTATTTGGTCCATGTTTCCATTGTGGAAGGGTTATGCTGTACCTACACTGGACCACTGACAAATACGATACAATTATCCCCATAAACATCCACTTGAATACTAACTGGATTAAGTCGTTGTTTTGTAACACTGAAGTTTGTATGTTTGGGTAATTAAGTAAAGTCAATTTTACTTGTAGAGCCCATTATCACAAATTACAAATTTGTTTCAGTGGGCTTTACAATAACACAACATCCTGTCCTTAGACCCTTGCATATGATAAAGAACGACTCCTTTAAAAGGAAACTTTAACAAGGAGAAAAAACAAGAAAAAACCTCAGGGAGACTAATCGAGGAGGGATCTCTCTCTCTCCTAAAATGGAGAGATGTGAAACAGATATTGTGTAAACAGAATAAAACATAATTTACAGAATACAACTCAGAGAATTATAAAAATAATTATAATGGAATTACAAGGTAGATAAAAAAATATGATGATCTTTGAAGAGGCCAGAGTAGCTCAGTGGTAGACCATGCACACCAGTGAACAACGAACAGATGTCGTGTGCCCAACCCACCTCAGGGCACCGGGAAGGGAACCCGGCTGAGTATTTCATGCTCCTTCCAGGTGGCACGCACAGAAAAAGATTAAGGAAAAGACATCTTTCAGTGAGAGAGAAGACATGTGAGAGAAGAAGACAGTTTGCAGTGGTCAATAATATTTGCTCTATAATCTAGTCATCAGCATAGTGCTTGGTAAATTCATTGAGACAGAAACCCACCCGCCATACAGTACAGGTTGTGAATCACTTCATTTAAAGAAAACCAATTGTAGGTTTGGGCAAAAAGATGAGTTTTAAGTTTAGATTTAAATGACTCAACAGATTGATTGTCTGATGGCAACAGGCAGATTACTCTGCAAGAATAAGGCCTAATAGGGAAAGGCCCTACCACTGTCTGACTTTTTAGACTTATGCTTAAACCTTTTGGACCTCATTGTTGTAGATAATGCTGAACCTCTTATTGGAAAGATTGTGAATTACTACAATCATTATTTATCCTTTATACTTTCTTTAATATGCTCGTCAATCATATCCTTGTTAATCTTTTGGTCTTTTATTGTCTAAGTGTAAATCAGTGGTGATCCTGTATGTAGCAGGAGTTTCAGAACAGTTTAGACGCATATTTTTCAAAGACCACATTTTAGTTGCTTTCAAACCCCAAAACACTGCCAAAAATTGGTCCACCCGAAGGATTGGGTCCCCCGGCACAAACAGAGCAATATAGTGTATGATGTTAAATGCCAGGAAGATTGGTGATTTGTACATTGGGAAACCAAACAGATGCTGGCCAAGAGGATGGCACAACACATGAGAGTCAACATGTCAGGCCAGGACTCTGCGGTCCACACCCATCTACAGGCTAGGGGACAGTTTCCAAAGATGAGGATGTTCACATCCTTGATAGGGATGAACACTGGTTTTAAACGGTTGTTAAAGAGGCCATCTATGTGAAGAGGGAACAAGCATCCTTGAAGAAAGGGGGTGGGGGTAAGAGTACATCTTTCCTCATCTTACAATGCTGTCATTGCAACTATTTCCCAATTCTCTGTGAATAATACTCATTACCACTGAATGTGCAGTCAATGGTCAACTTTCATATGAAACTATTCTTTGTTGGTTAACGTGCAGCTGTATTTTTCATAAGAGTGGGGATACCTGCAGTCAGCTCAGACTGATGATAATACCTGTGTGAGTGACAAGTGACTTTTCATTCAGTTGAACCAATTCACCTTTTTTGTGCTGGATGATCATTTCATGTCATCATCAACCACTTATCCAAAGTTGGGCCACAGATCTCCTGGTGGCTATCCCAGTGCTCATGCCTTCAGCTTAAAATTGTAGCCACTGTTGAAGACTCAAACTTATCATCAAGCAAATCTATCTTCAATGAAGCAGCACCCCCCCCCC
>OMLC01002732.1:8934-22852 GCA_900302585.1 Regalecus glesne
CCCACTGGACTTCTGAATTTCTACCCTATAGTTCATTACATTCAACTGTTATGCTTGGTCTAAAAACTCTTCATTAGCCGACTGGAATACCTTTCTGAAAAAGACCCCAACAAACCCCTAGTAGTCACACGGGCACAAAAGATTAACATTGAGAAACACAAATAGAACCTAACCAAATCCCTAGATTTGAGTGCAATCAATCTTTACTGTTGAATACTGAATATTGATAGTAATTGAATGTTTTTAAAAACTGCTTCAGAGTACCTGAGGCCTCATGCGAGGGTTCCAACGGATGTAATAGCCAACCCAAAGCTCCAAGTGACGCAAGCTGACAACGGGGAACAACACATGATTGGAATAGTTCACATATAGCGGGTTGGTAAACTCCTCCACTTGACTGTTGATGTAAGACCACAAGGACACAGTCTTTTTGGGAATTTCCTATTGACAAAAAACATGAAAACATCATGGGAGTGATACATATATGCTAAGAACTTGCTTTATCAATGCCCATCTACAAACATTCACTCTGTTCTTCTTTCATTTCTCACTTAGAATGAAGCCTACACTTTCTCATGGGAGATGTTCTTTTTATTATGTGCGGTGCTGCTTGCTTGTCAGAGGCTGTACTTTCTATTTAAAAAAACAACAATGTGGTCCTGCATTTGGGATGAAAAGAAAACAACTCTTTGACTCTAATTCTCAATAGATCATAGATTATGTATTAGTAATAATTTCACATTCAGAATGCCTGAAAAAGGACAGCCTTACTTCTTTCACCCTCTGCAGTTCACTGTTACACAAGAATGTTCCGAACAGGCAGCTGTAAAGGTGGTCCAGGATGGTAACCAAGAAGTATTCATTGAACTCGAATGCTGCTGGGAACTTAAAAAAATAATGAAAAATAAAAACATGTTAATTATCATCCCCAAAAACATTTAGCAGAAAGATGTTTTTTTCAATTTGGTCACAAATGAGTCTGCATACCTGACGGGTCATCTGCCAAACACAGTCTATGAACTGAATAAAGACAGGTGAGCGGTCAGCATCTGTGTGGTTCTTATCCCCATGGCCGATTCTCTGAGGGAAAGGAGGCAGGTATAAACGACAATAAGTGATCCAACTGAAGTGATTAAAAACAATGAGAACACAAAAAACCAACTTAAAATGCCTCAAAACACCAATGACTCCCGATAGAGCTGATGTAAGTTTGAGTATTTCTAAATAGTAAAAAGTTATTTTCAGCTCTCTAAACTATTTGAAATTATGAAGTCTTACACTGTATGAGTGGGAAGGACTTTTGAATGGAGCAGTATTACAAGCATGGCTAAATCAGTGAGACATGTACTTCCTAAAATGGCAGTGATGGAGCTTGTTTACCAGCTGGAAGCGGTGACCGAAGCTAAGCCACTCTTTTTCAAGCAGCACTTCGAAGCCATGGATGGTACGGTAGTAACCATCCAACATCAGCATGGCCAAGGAGGTAAGCTGGGCTGTACGGTCCCATCCATCACTACAATGTACCACTACTGACGTCTTCCCAGACTCCACCTTGTCTGCAATCCGCAAAGCTCCTGCAAGGATCAGCTATGTGTGCACACAGAAATAAAGACAGAGACACAAAAGCACAAGTCTTGGTCAAAAGGCTAGGAATAATAGTAATAATAATAACAATCAGTCTTGATGCAGACCAAATAATCCAGGTATGGGAATCACAACAAATAGGTGAATTGTGCATAGTAATGAACATATAGAATGCAAATATGCCGTAAAGCTAATTTTCATCTGTTGTCCCAAGCAATTAGGGGTTAAGTGTCTTGCTTGAGGACAGTTCAACAAGGTTTCTGAAGGAACTGGGGATCGAACCACCAATATTCCGATAACTACATGACCGCCTTACCTCATAGGTAATGCTCCCCTCTCTGTTTATGATTAATTGGAAGGTTTTAGGTGACCGATTGTACTCACCTTAATATGCTCAAGCCAGTGAGTGGACTCGAGGTTGGAGAGCCAATGGGATTCCTCAATGTTGGGGTATACCACTTCTTTCAGCTTGCGAAGTGACTCCCTCATAACGTGGATATTGTGAATATCCAAGAAGACCAGCTCTGCATTCTGATAGGCATCCTCACTTTCATATCCGCCCCCTTTCATCTGAAAATGAATAAAGGAAAAACAGTTTAATCTTGTTTCTTGATACATGCTCAATGATCCAGCTAAGGAATTCACAGAAAGTTGAATCAGTCCATCTGGACATGTTTATCAGGAGAAACATTTCATCACTCATCTGACTTCTTCATTCTCTTCATCTGGTCATTCCCTCTTCACTTAGATGGCCTCTTTGACTCCCCGTCCAAACAGGGTTCATCCCTATCGAGGATGTGCACATCCTCATCCTTGACCACTGGCCAGTAGATGGGAATAGAATTTGGATTCCTGGCCTAACATATTAGGTTTTCCGTGTTGTGCCATCCTCTTGGCCAGCATCTGTCTTGTTTCCCTGATGTATAAGTCACAATAATCCTCCCAGCTCTTAAAAGCATACATCATATTGTTCTGTTTGTTCCAAGGTACTTGACTCTTAGGATGGATCCTTGACCACTGTGTTTTGGGGTTTAAAAACAACGGAGACATGATGTTTGCTAAATATCCTTCTCAACAGTTCCGAAAATCTCGCCACAAACAGAATCACCACTGGTTTACGCTTAGACAGCTCTTGTATTTCTCTTCCTCAATCATCTGGTGCAGTTTGGGTGTCTTCCTGGCTATGACGAATGCCCAGTTATGATAACCACACATAACAAGGGCCTCTTTAATGTGTATAATGTGAATGTCCTTTGTGAATAGTACAAATGGGCTTTGTAACTCTACTTAATGGTCACAGCAATTTGCATATGAAAATTATCATTGGTTTGATTGTTATGCAACTGTACTTTTAATAAGGGTAGGATACCTGCAGTTAATTGACTGATGAAGTCAATTTGATGAATGATGAACATTTCTCCCATTAAACATTGCGTCCAGATGAGCTGATTCAACTTTCTAAGAATTTGGTCTAGTGGTTAGAAAGACATTCATTTATTCAAGAGAGGAACTTGGTTCAAGACTCCAAGTTGGCATGAGACATCCTTGAGCAAGACAGACTCTTTTACAGCTCAAGCGTGTACTGTTCTGTAGCCAGGCCTTAGCTCTGACCTTTATTTAACAGGAGGCTAATAAAATTGAGAATTCACAAAAAGAAAAATGATAAAGTATCACACGTAATTTCTTGTAAGGACAAACTGAAAACCCCCTAAACACATACCTTGTTGGCAGCAGCATTGACACTAGGCCTGGCATCAAAAATGAAGAGTTTATGGGACTGAGCATTTGCATCCATAATAGCCTGGAGGTACTTCTCATCCTCTTTGCTGCGTTTCCCATTTACTCCAACCAGCGGCTGACTGCAACGGGTCACTGTGGCTTGGCTCTCTGGATGTATCCATGACAGCACCTATCAATCAAAATAAGGCATTACCATGGACAGCAGTGTGAACTAACTACACGAGTAAATGTGGTTAAAAGAAAACTTAAAAAAATAACAGTTACTTACAGGTATTCTACCCTTGGTCCTGAAGGCAGCCACTCTCTTTACCTCTTCATCTGGTACGTTGACAGGCACTACAAGTGTTGATGGGTAGGTATCGCACAGCTCATAGTGATCGTTCACTTTTGTTATTCTCCAACTTTCATTTGGGATACCCTGCCAAAACAGAAGAAAAAATGCTATTAGTGTCCTTCGCTTTTAGTGCCAAACAGTTCAGGATTTGGGGCCTGTCATTTCAAATACCTGTCTCTTGTATTCAGAAGCAGCGTCATAGACCTTCCATCCATTTTCAGGAAAGACTTGCCCATATTCAAAGGCAAAGATTTGCTAGTGGAATAGGAAAGCAAGCCATCAGTTGCTCCTTAATGTAAAACTCAACTTCAAAAATATTATAGCTAAACATGGGGACTCACTCACCAGCCCATTAGAAACAGGGAAAGCAAATTTCATCAAGATTTCAAAAATGGACTTCCTTAGTGAGTCTTCCAGCTGCTTGTGTGCGAACCGCAAGTTACGCATATCCTGAAGAGAGACAGAAAAACAGATCATAGTGAGCCACTAGGGTCAGGAACTGAATATGAATGTGCCAAATTTCATAATGGTGAGGTCATTCTTTTTCAACACTGTAAATATTATGACCTATTGTAATATTATGAATATATGGTTTATTTCCATGCTCCAGTTCCCAAACAACAGAACAATGGCACAATTTTATGGTGTTTTAAAACTCAGGATCTGTGTATACCAAATTTTACCGCTACACAAAACCATTTCTAGTGTCAAATTTAAGAAAAATATATGCAAGGTGATCAGGTTTGCTCACCTTGCATATCAGTCCATAGGATATATCACCACGGCTTGAGGCACCTCCAATCTTTTCCACACGACTCACCACCCCAAGAGGAAGGTCCAGCATAAATGCTGGCTCCTGGAAAATAATAACATGTTAATTAAAAATCCAAGACATTTCATAATTTAGTGGTATTTCTTTAAACTCAGCAAAAATACTGTACCCTGTCCATGCATTTGAAGAAGAGCCTGTAATTGGTGACAGTTAATGTTCCCCTTAGTGCTCCACCAAAAGGGCAAATATAGGTGACATCTTTGGCTAAAGAAATAAATGACAGAAACATGTCCTGGTTCTCAATCACTTTCAATCCAAAACCAATAGCACATTACTTGCAATCAAAGTAAACTAGTGTTTAATATAAAACATAAAAGTCACACTGCTTGTAAGCTTTTTATCTAGTGAGAGAAAAAAGTGGAGTAACTACCCATGTCTTGCACAGTTTCCTTTGGAAGTAACTGTGGCTCCTCATTGTTTGATTCTTTAAGCACCTGTAAGACACACATATGATAATCCTTAGAATTGGCTCTCGTCAGTCCCTTAAAAACTTCCTACACTTCATTGTAGAATCTAGATCAAGCAACAAAAAAATACACGTTTACAACACACAACTTTATATTATTCGAGAGTTAGATAGTGTATTTTTTATCAAGAGACACCATACCTTGTTGGGAGGTTTAGGTCTAACCTGGAAAAAATAAGCTGAATCAGACATCAAACTGTCTTTACGAAACATAATTTAATAGGTCTCAAGGAAACACAACTTACCCGCAACTCCGGGGAGAGCTCTGTAGAGTTGGATACAGAGTCGGAGGACATGGCAGAAGGTGGCTTGGCTTGGGTGGACCGGTCAGAACGAGAAGTGGAAGTGCTAATGAAAGAGGCATGAATATATGTATATGTACACGTATGTGGGTGGAACAAATCACCGGAAAAACTTAAATAAAAAGTCTTAGCAAGGTGTTGGGCCACCATGAGCCTGCAGGACAGGTCAACGCTTCTTGTCATAGATTCTACAAGTCTTTGAAATCTACTGAAAGGGGCAAAGACAATTCTCCTTTAGATATTCCCACATTTTGGCGTTTTGATGATGTGGTGGAGAGCACTGTCTTAACATATCAACATTAGACTTCCAAAGGTGTTCAAGTGGGTTGAGTTCTGGTGACTGCGGAGGCCAAAGTATACGATTTTACATAATTTTCATACTCATCAAACCATTCAGTGACCACCCCCATTCCATGCGTTGGATGGAGGCATTGTCATCCTGAGGCATTCCCATCAGAATAGAAATGCCTCATCATAGAATAAAAGTGATCACTCAGAATAACTGTATTTATTTGCAGTGACCCATCCCTCAAAGGGCACAAGAGAGCCCAAATCAAGTCAGGAAAATGCCCAGACACCATAACAGAGCTCCGAGAACCCCTCCATTTTTTGGGGGGGGTCAAATATTTAGGGTTTTCTTTTAATTTGGCACCAAAGCCGATAAAGAAACAGACATATAGACAGAACATACCTATATATCTATAGAAACGCTGTTCTCCTATCCCGTGTGGGCAGTCGTCGACATGAGCTCATCTAAAGCATCAATTAACTTGTTTAATATTGCATAGAAGTTAGTGGGATTCTACATTATCGTAGATTATGCGTGTAAGGTTGGACCAAGACGCTTTATAGCATGTTAGTAAATGACAGCCCCACGCCAAAAACAAAACAACGCGTTTCGACACCAGCTAGCTAAAACATTACCTGGACAATGAATCAACACTAGGCTGTCTGGAGGAAGACTGCTTTGAACCCAGACTGTCGATGCTGCCGCTCTTCTCCATAACGACTTCGTAAAACAACTCGAGTAACAAACACTGTTCGATGTAGATAGATTGGGAGAATCACTGGGGGATGTTAGAAATCCGCCCTTACTACACGGTAAATCCCCAGGAAGAACGGGAAGCTGCCATCTTTTTCCCCAACAGCGTCCTCGCGTCACAACATTGAAGCGGTTGGGGAGATGGCGCCTCCTGGCGGTGAACGGTCGTGACTGAATGTGAGGGACACCCAAATAAGACGTCGGAAACAAGGGCGTCAGGTTTATTCACAGCACTGATCATTTTTATTTAGCTCTGCTAGTGAGAAAACAACTCATGCTCAAGGCGCACAACGATAGTCTTTAACAAGAAAAATTTAAATATGTCATGCAATGTCCAATAAACTAACTTTGAGTGTGTGTGTGTGTGTGTGAGTGTGTGTTTTATTGTATGTCTTTTTCTTAGCTCTTTCTGTAAGAGACTCCCAGCCAAAGAATTTTACAAGAGTGTACTTGTACAACTGGAGTGACAGCAGACATCTTTAATCTGAATAATAACACTGTTTAAGAACATATTTCTGTATTGTGGGAGAGTTAACTCAACATTTGAAATAAAAGCAACTCCCTATATGAGAGCAAACCACCACCCAAATGGCAACCGTAATGTCCTTCAGAAAATCAATCTAGAAATGGCATTAAGAAATGAAGGCCCAAATGTGTCTAGACTGTGTTGATATGAGGGATTTCTAGTATTTTGTGCGAGGGGAGCAAAGACCAGATGCAGTCAGCCTTCATTCAACAGGGCATGAAAATGGCAGTGGAACATAATTCTGCTGGTGGAAACATTGCAGTAAAAGCATAACTACATCACCTTTAACTATTTGCACAGGGTTGTTGGCAAAAAAACAAATTCTTTACACAGCAGCCCCAATCGTGAGTGTCTGCATCTGCTATTGAGCAATAGTGTGAAATGTTTGAGTTGGCTTATTGGTAGTAGTTGGTAGTAGGTGTTATTTCCTTGTTTGCTTAATGTAATTCTGTCTACATCTCCATGGCAACCATCCTGTGGCAAGTAAATAATATTGTCCAGTAGTAAATATACTCAAGTGTTTGTGCAGTGATTTTGACTTATCCAGGCTCATAGATCATGCTCAGACAAAATTCAATAAGCCCTTTTAAAGACTATTTTTGTTTATTGAACTTATGGCAATGCATTTTAACCATCTCAAACATCAAAATTTCCCATTTGAACTAAAAGCTCAAAACTTAATCAACTCATATGTACAATATTTTCAGGTGTTGGCAGTTGTGAGTCAAATGTTGCATGGATAACAATGGTGACTGTAATGTTGTGTATAGTATGACTATCCTAGTAATGAATATTACATCTAAATGAGATTGAGAGTAGGAAAAAAACCTCCAGTCCTTTACTTAACATATTTCTCCATGAATTTCTTGTGAAATTCAGAGCGTAGCGTGTCATTGACAAAGCGTTTTTCTTTACGTGCATCATCCACTCCTTTGGCACAGTTCTTGAAGACAACATCATCGTCCCACCTTACAGGATATACATAAAAAAGAAAAGCATGACATTATCTGTAGACCATATAGGTACAGCAGAAAAAAAGATAAAACGGGCAAAATTGTAAAATTTGGTTGTACAGGTTTTAGAAATTAAAACAGCCAAAAAAAACCAGGTCATGGAAGGTCAAAATCTTAGTTTGGTGATTGGCAAGCCGTTATAAGTAAATTACCCATCTCAATCAGGAAATGTATGTTGTGCATGTGTGTTTGTGCATGTAACATACCTCCTCCTGACACTGAATGTAGTCTGTGTTGGAGCTAGCTGTTGCTGCTGTCCAGCTAAATTAATCAGTGGATTACCACTCAAGATATTCTCCATGCGAATCCTCTCCTCCTCTGCTTTCTGCTCCCGCTCCTAGGAATGAAAATGAAACATGTTTACTCAACAGCTAAAGGTAACATTGAAAATTTCCTCAGATGTAATACTTGTAACCAGGGTCTAACTGACTGAATAGGCTTTTCATTCCCATTTACAGAAAGTGCAAACAAAACAGTCTCAGAGAATGCTTTACTTTGCGCTCTAGCTCTTCAGCCCTTTCTTTCTTGATCTTCTCAAGTTCTGCTAGCAGAGCTGCAGTGTCGTCATCATCGCTGTCTTCCTCAGAGTCCTCATCATCGTCTTCCTACAAATGTATGCAAACAGAGCATCTTCATGGTAGCTTTATACCAGCCGAATACCAGTTTGTGAAACCAAGTCATTAATTCAGTGAACTTACATCTGTGAGGGGGTCATCAGCATCCAAATTGGCTGCTGGGATCTGATCTAACCGGGGTCGCTTAGAGGATGATGAAGAAGATGAAGATGTGGTGTGCTCTGGAAAATAATTTCAAGTGATCTTTAAAGGCAATACTACCTTGAGGTATAGTGAAAAATAATTGACCTTTGTTTGAAAAAAAATACTACCCACTTCAAAGAGAAAAACATCATTTTCACTGAAAGTAGAGGTTGAGAACCATTTGGACAGAGCCACATGTATGGAGGTTTCATTCCAACCGGATTCCACACCCAGTGATTTCACTGAATAGTCTTTCCTCTTGGATTAAAAGTGTGCTAATCAGTCTAGTGTCAAAAGGTCCTAGTTTGAATCCCATATCAGGCCCTGTCTATGTGGAATTTGTTTATGTGTTCTCCCCATATCAATGTAGGTTTTCTCTGGGTGCTTTGGTTTCCTCCCACCATCAGAACATGGAGATATATAGGGACTCCATGTGTGAATTAATTTGAAGCTATAATCTGACAAAGCACATTGAATAGTGACAATGTAAAAAGCTAACACAGGCAAAAAAGAAAAAGAGACCCACCTCTTGGTCCCCTCTCTCTGGTCTTCTCACGGACAGCCACACGTTCCCTCTCCTCCAGCTCTCTACGGAAGTCACGGGCACGGACCTCCTCAGGGGCATCCTGGGTGGGTTGCCTGTAGGTTGGACAAAAGGCTGATCATTAATGGTCTTAATACTCAATTGATAAATTTGCAATGCCTAATGCCTCACAAAATTTTCAAGATTAATCTTTGTGCAACGGTGCAAAATCATTATCTGTAAATCGGCCAGGTCTTTCTTTAGCCATCAATATCCCAGGATAGCCATCATGGAGTCAGAGTTAGGAGAAGTCATACTGGGCCTGAATCAAAATAAAGCTGTCCATCATTACCACAAATGATCAGTTTAGATAAGGAAACAACATAAAAATGTATTATAGGGGTCTGAGAAATCTAACATGTAAATATTGATTTTACTTGCCTTTTCACCTTATTTGCACTTACATCTACATACTGTATTAAGATATTTATAGACACTATTTCCAAAACTATTTCAAACAATTCCACCCAAGTAATCAAGTATCCCTGAAGCTGAAGCAAGTGTGCAATTTCTAGGAGTTGTTGAATGTCGGCCGGAACAATCCCTATCTACTTCTTCTTTTTTCTTCAATCTACATTATGCTCAGGTTTTTGTTTCTTTTCCTTTGTAGTAATGGCTTCACCTGCAACAGTCGAAATTATGCTCTCATACGTTTCATATGTGAATAGTATACAATACATCGAAACTCAAGTAAATGGCCAATTTGCATATAAAACCATTGTCAGTTTTGGTCATTATGCCACTGTTTTGTTTTTAGGGTTGGAGGATACCTGCACTAAATTGAGACTTAAGAAGTCACTTTGATGAGTGATGAAACATTTCCCCCATTAAATCTTGTGTCAAGAATTACAGATTCAGCATTTTTTTGTGATTTCCTTACCTAAGTTATTGAGCATGCATAAAGACATTGTCACTTCTAGTGTGACTGAGTTTTCATTTACTTACCTATACTTAATCTTTGTGTGTCCAGGGAGATCACGACTGGAATACTGCTTGGACAATGCACTTAAATCCCCTTCTCCTTTACCCCTCCCTCCTCTGGCGGGTTCAAATGTAGGTCTCGCTGCAGTTGTCATCTTTGATGGCTCTGTTCTGTAAAAGATTAGAAGAGCATTTGCGTTATTGAAAAATCAGTTCACTGGTTCGTAGAAAACAAAATCCCCAAAACAATCAAGGAATGGCCAGACCGAGAAATTAATAATACACCTCCTCACACAAATAACCAATCAATAAATTGAAAATTAAATCACACACATTCAAATATCCTAAACAGTGTACTTATATTTGTTATAATGATATGAGGGAACAACGTCGAAGCTATTCGATAAACTGTTACTAGTTAGTTGCTCATAATTTAGCCGTGTGCAATAAAATAACGAAACACATTGAGAAGATTTAAGATTCGGGACATGATTTACCACAGTTTGCCAACTCCGACTCCTTAAAGTTTGTAAATTGAAGCTTCTTCTGTCAGCCAAGAAGTTACATTTCAATAAACCCTTGTGCATTGGAATGGTCAATAACACAAACAGCCATTGCAAACAACCATCGGCAGAAAAACGTGGTATCGTTACACAGTTCTTTCGAATGAGTGAGCGGTAACATCAGATTTGGACTCAAACCAACAACTAATTATTAGAGTTAATGAGTTTAAAGTGATTGTGCAGGATCATAGAATACACGTGTAATTCTACGGTAAACTTTTCGATGGACAGAAACACAAGATGCTAATAGCTAGCTAGCTGGCCTGACCAACAACCCTGACTATTTGAAAACTCTACGTTATGTAATGAAGGAAAAATAACGTTCTTTGATTAACTGTTACTTATTAAAAATCAACATGAGAACATCAGGTGATTCTACATGCATTCAATTGGTCATCAAAATAACTAATGTATAAATGAGAATCTGACCAACCTGCGTCAGAGCAACGGAGGACTTCTTCTCTTTGCGTTTTTGAGGGACTGCAATGCTAACTTTATGGTATATACTGCCACCTACTGTATCGATGTATATAGAACAGGGCTCAGTTTACATGAGTAAAAAAGAACAACTAAGTTGTCGATATTCATTGAGAAATAAAATACTCCGCTCTTTGTGTACCACACTTTATCCCAATCTGTCCCTGATCTCCATTCCAAATCCCATCTGCGTCCGTTCTCTCTCATCCTTCGTTGCAACCTTACCTCACCTTTTCTTCACAGTGCATCAATCATCACGTGTTTCCCATTTTCAGTCATTCTCCAGTGAATTTACGTGTCTCCGTAGTCTTATTTTAACCCATGTGATCAAATCTAAACGTGAATAAAACTACCTCATCTATTCTATATATCCATTTAAAACGTCATGTTCTGTCTTTTGATTTCTGTGGTATATGTTCTACACTTCACAGTCTCATCCCTATTTTACTTGTACGTCACATTCCCCTTTTCTGAAACGCACGTCAAACATATGCCTCATACTAGGTGATCTTTTGGCCATGCAGTCTGCAACTTCATTTACCTTTACCCAAGAAAACATCACATCTGGGATGTACCACGTGTGCCTTTCGCTTGCTTGTAGATTGGCAAGTGAGTTTAATGAGGTGCTTATCAGGCCATTGCAGTAGGTGGCCGAGGTGTGCATATGCAAACAGTGTTAGATTTCTGTGACAAGAATGTCTATTGTAATGCAGTGGGATGTGAACTTTGGATGGATGGATGTATATATGTAAATATGGCTGATTCAGAAGCTGGAGAAGGGAGATCCACAGATGGCATGCCGTACATTCATTTCATATATATGGAGATACATAGCACTTTGTTCTCACAGCTTTCATCTTGGAGTAGTGCCAAGGTGGATTCACCAGCAGGTGTGGAAGGTCCTGAATCTGCTTTAGCTCATTCCAGGCCATGAGCTATGATGCATCAGTACAGGTGTTCAGGCTTAGACAGTCCAGTCACTGTACACATACAGCATTATAAAAAGGTACCTCACAACTCCCATCTAACATATGCAAATGGGCAGAAAAAGCTATAGTAGTGATAATAATAATAATTATTATTATTATAATAACAATAATAATAAATCAGACAATATGTTTGTGTCACCATTTAATGATCTCTTCCTCATGATACTAATGGCTTTGGAACAGCATCTCCAAGTTACTTTCAATTTCCAGATGGCTACTCAATTTCACATGCTGCTGAACTTGTTGAAGTCTTGATTGAAGTATAACTAAGCAAAGGGATTTTTAAAAACATTCTGAATAAAAGGAGAAGATGAAATAGCAGGGCTGGAAGGATGTGCACTTAGAATAGGGGAGTAGCATCTGGTTTGATTTTCAATTCACACAGTGGAAATAAGCAGAAGAGACAAGATAGGAGAGGCAACGGAGTAGCGGGGACTAGATATGAATCTAACACATGCATAAGACATGGAGAATACAGCTGTACTCGCACTTTTCATGCCAGATTATATTTTAATATTCTTGTACCAATCATTCTACTTGCATGGTTCCAAAATTAGACAGTTTAAAGTAATTTGATATTGAAACTTATACTACTGAATATAAAGAGTCATCTTCTTTCAGCTTGCATCCCTTATCTCAGGGGTCGTCATAGCAGATTTTATAGTTTCCATCAGTACCCTGTGAGGGCACAGCACCAATGCCAGCCATTGTTAACCCTGGTCTGGACCAATCCGGCATGGTCTGGTCATTCTGCATATCAATTTGACAAAAATGTACATCGGATGCCCTTCCTGACACAGCCACTAACCCTATGGATGGGGGCACAGTTAGTGCTGGACGCCATCCCAGTGTTCATGGACTTGTGCCCGTCACTGAATACAAATAGAGTTATGGGATTATTTTGGTGCACAAAAAACACAAACACGGGTTTTGAAATATTAATATTCCTATCTAAGGTGAATGGTGGAGTGTCAACAAACTTTTGATTTGGGATTATCTTCAGTTTCCCTGAAAATCTAGTTTTCATCTTGATTTAGAACCAAAAAAAAGAAAGAAAAATAAGCTTTATTCATTTATTTTATACATACATAAAACCAAATGTGTTCACCATGTCATCCAGATGTAGCCTTTCAGTACCTCTCTTCAAGCAGTTTGAAACAGACCTCATAGAATAATCAAATAAGGTTTCTGATTTTAAAATGTACCAAATAAACAAACCAACCAGTGAATAAATCATGAAAACTAAAAAGTTCCTCCTCTGTCTGTCTCTGGCACGGCTGTATTTACAATGACACATCATAAAACTCAAAACAGACCCAAACCTGATAAGAGCATGCCTCCGCTCCCTCCAAACTATTTCTATTGTGTCATGTCATCTGCCACAATGGCATGTTGTGTGTTGTCAGTGAAATTGTTCCCTCCTTTTGCCTGTGGCGTTGAACGTTCTCCCCTTTGTATGTGTGCAGCAGAATGCAGTAGTAAGACATGCCAGCCAGGCTGATGGCTGAGGGAGGCATGCTGAATCTTTTACTTTTGGTTGTGTTGGTATGAAGAGCATGTGTTACCTCTGCCTGTCCAAATGTCACCAATAGGAAAAATTGAAGTGGATAGTTGTGAGGAGCCATGTTGTTGTTTTTCTGGTATGGGGTTAAAATCTGAATTGTGATAATGGTGGTAAGGCTTCAGGTCAAGGAGTAAGATATAAGCTGATTGGATGATGGATGATGTAGTGCACTCTGACTGGATGTGACTGGCCTTGGTGTCGTAGTCATGACAGCTGGAACTCTG
>OMLC01002740.1:1496-14745 GCA_900302585.1 Regalecus glesne
AGGAAGTACCTGACAGTCCCTGCCTATGAATGTGATTTGAGAGGCTAAATTAGATTTTGCCTCTCGCCCTCTCTCTCTCTCCCTGCCCCTCATCCTCCTCCTCTCTGCATGTGTATGAAACGGGGGGAGGCAGTTCATTTCGAGCCGGCTATAATTATGTGTTCTTCTTTTCTCTATCATCGACTGTTCTGATGGCGGGGCTGATATGCCGTGTTAATATAAACGTTTAGCCGGGTTATTATGAGCCCCCGAGAGTCGTAAAGGATGGCCGACCTGTGCACTGATTGTCTCCCATACAGGGATTCCACCTCCAACATCTCCGCCAGTCTTCTCTCCGTCTCCTTGTCTCTGGCTCTCTCTTCCTGTATTCATCACTCCGTTATGTTTCGTTCCATTGTTCTCTCCCTCAGCCGATGTCTCCCTCGCTGCGTTAGGAAGCTTTCGAGTCTTTCTCTGATCTGCCCACAGGCTTTCGTCCTGCATGCTTGAGATGTCCACTGAAGCACCTGTGACAACGTTGTTTACGTAAATAAGAATTGCCGCCTTCGTTGGGATGTGGCTAGCTCCTACGCCACCGTGGCCAATTCACCATTTCGCCAAACATGACAGCATCGAAGGCCTTAACTGGCTGTGTCATAGCCTGTCTGCTGATAAGACAAAATCTCCCCCCTGGCCAGACTCTCAAACTCCCACGGAACCCTCCCTGCGTGTATAGTGGGAATTACCGTGATGTACATGGTGGTGTGGTTTCTGCCCCTTTCCAATCCTTTGGTGTGTCTGTGCCCAGATGTGAGGCCTTTGTCAAAATAGTGGGCAGTGGTTTTGATCCGTGAAAGGCATGACGGGTAGGCTTCTTTATCATCCTTCTTCACATAGAAGGCAGCCACACAAACAGGAAGAAGCAACGTTATTCTTTGGTGATTTTACATAGAGCGAAATGTGTCCTCTGCGTTTAACCCATCTTACTGTGTAGGAATAAATCCATTGTATATGAATAAACGCTATGGTGGCCCGATGGTTGGCACTGTTGCTTCACAGCAAGAAGGTCCTGGGTATGAATCCATCCCAGGTTTGTTCAGTGTGGAGTTTCCATGTTCTCCCCGTGTCTCTGGGTTTCCTTCTGGTGGCCACCCCCATCAAAAAGATTTGCATTTTTGGTTAATAGTCCTGCCTGTGCTCCTGAGCAGAGGAGTAAGATAAAGAACTGGAGTTGTTCCCAAGGCACTGCAGCTGCTCACTTCCTATACAATTGGATGGGTTGAATGCTGAATACAAATTTGATTGTAGCCTATACTATGACAAATAATGCTGCTCTCTTCACATTCAATGTCTGTTAAGGAAGTAAATCCTTAATTACCCAGCAGTGTGTGTGAAATTGGCCATGTGTCCGAGTGTCACCACTCTCTTCCTCCTTCTACGTGTTGTTTCAGCTCTCTACAGGTTGACAGTCTGGACATTAGCCTCTCATCCACCCCTGAGATGAAGTCTCACCAAAAAATGTGGATAATTTCCCTTCCCTTGGCATGCAATGTATGGAAGCTGTCGGCATGTTTATGTGTGTGTGTGTGTGTGTGTGGGGGTGCTCGCTCACACACACACAGGTGCATGCATGCATATGTACATGCACCTGTTTCCATTCAGACCCCTCTCATAACCCTTTCATGTTCAGTGTCTAAAACCACTGGAAAGGTCAGCATATAATCATTCTCTTTAGCTGGCCTCGCAATTTAATTGACTATCTCCCATGCACTGACACTCACGCACACCTGAACACACACACAACAACACACGTGCACACACATCTCCACACACACAGTCCCCCATCATTACCAGGGGTATGGATTCCAGTATGAATTGATGATCTCCTATCTACAGCCTAATCACTCCTCAGGACCTTAGGGAGATTCAGTGATCCGTTTTCTTCCAAAGCTCCACGGGAGCCTCACAGTGGCACGCTGAGCCTGTTGATGGCTGGAAAATGAGCATTCTACTTGGTTTAATGCTGAAGTTCATCATCACCTTCGCTGAACAATTGAAACGGACACATAATGGGGCTGCAAGACGGCTAGCTTGATTATTAAGACTGGTCAAGAGTAGAGTTGAAGGATTAAAAGCCTTATGTGAGACAAAATGTCACACAAACTCCATATTTGTGTGCCTTTATTGGGCAATAGCTGTAGATGGATGGATAGATGGATAGATTCTCTGTGGATTGTCACTTTGTCATGATGGAGAAGCTTGCATGGTCCTGAGATCCTTAGAGCAGTGCCATCTGGAGGTCTGCTCCTGGTAGGGTCACCCATGGTGGTAAGGCCAAGGGGGAGGTCCCTGATGAAGAGCAATCCAAGTCAAGACCTCAACGGTGGAATGGCTGACTTCAGGGAAGCTTCACAATTGTATGGAAGGTGGATGAAAATTACACCTGAAATAACCCCCTCCCCCAGTCATCTTGGACTCCGTGATGCTGGATCCTGACCCAGATCTGTCTGTGAACCAGTCTGTTCAACTAAGTCACACACACAGGTGTCCTTCCTAAATGGAGAGGACAGTCATACTCACTTAAAGCAAGTGAGTATGACTGTCCTCATGACTGTGTGACTTCAGTCATACAGTCAGTATGACTTCACTGATCATGAAGATTGACAGACACCACAAATTAGGACAGGCAGACACAAGTCAACGCTCTATGTATTTTCTATGATGGAACAACCTTTCTATGAAGGAAAAATACACACAAGCCAACCAACCCTACACATGTGTACACACACACACACACACACACACATCCCCCACCCACCTGTAAATGCACTCACACACACATGCTGAGCAAAATGGCCATAGTACAGCTCTCCTTTTGTCTCAGCATTCTGGAGGTGGAGAAAAGAAGAATGTGAAAATGAGGGAGTGGGAGAAAGGAGGAGTGCAAGATGAGGTGTGTTATTCAGCCTCGCCACAGGAGTCGAGGGCTCCTAGGAGGCGAGGAGAGTCTGCCCATTGTCTGCACACAACACATGCATTCAGACACATGCTGTAGAGGAGCCAGGTGCTGCCGCACCAAAACCAAGATGTCACAACATTGGCCAAGGAAAAGTGAAAATGAGTGTAAATTTATGTTATCCCCCCCATCTCTCTTTCGTGGTTGTTATTCTGCAAGTATCTGCTGTGCCGAGACCTTGGCCAGCTCCCCTGTATGTATTTGACATTATATGAAGTCCAAGTCAAGATCAACGATGTAAAGATGGTCAGGTTGTTGATTCATTTACATGTTGCTGGATTCCATATGTAATGCTTTACGAGTGAATGAAAGCAAAATAATGCCGTGAGAGAGGGAGGAGGGGGGAGAGAGAGAGAGAGAGCTGAGATTTCTACAGAGTTCTGGCCTGCAAAAAAGGACATGCATGTTAGGGGTAATAATCCTGCTTGTACCCCTGAACAAGGGGTACAATATGACTGGAGTTGGTCCCGGGGTATTGCAGCTGTTCCCATATAATAGGATGTTTTAAATGCAGAACACAGATTCAAGTTGTGCATCACTTACAAAAAATGTGGTCAGTCAAGACAGTAATCTGTGATCTGAGGAAGGAAAAATGAGTTCTGCATTTAGGCCTGTACTGTGAATGTAGCTCAGAATATGTGACCTTGATCTCAGATCATCCGGTCTACTTACTCGAGGAGTGTTTATGTGTGGGGTGTATTTCATAGGGTTGATCAGGTCAATTTGGTACTCCGGTGAAAGTTGCATCGGTTGAGATGAAAATCCCACATGTCGTTCCCAAAGAGTATAATAATGATGAGAGGATGGACAATGGTCATCCTCTACCGCAACGGTGTTTACTTTTCTGTATAAATGTACTCTGAAAGGAATACCTTCAAAATCAATACGCAAAGGTTTGATAGAAGCGGAGAGGGCCATACGTTAGGAACATGGCACTCTCCTTTCTCTCTCACAGACAGGCAGTAGACAAGCCAATCCAGATCAAAGCTTATTGATTTCCCTTATTAAAGCACTTCTCTTTTGAGGGGGTAAAGTACGTTACAAGGAAATGCACATGCGGTAGATGGATGCTGCAGTTGATGGAGGGTGGTTATAAGTCATTGTTGGAGAGCTGTGGTTGGTCATTTACTATTCATGCACATGAAACCGGAGTCAAACTCCATGTGTGTGCCAACTTATATGGCCCTTGATGCTCCTGCCTGTACCCCTGAGCAAGGCAATAGGAAAAGTTGGTCTCTGGGGCATTGCAGCTGCTCACTGCACCTATACAATAGGATGGGTTAAATGTAGAGAACACTTTGATTAATTGTTCAGTGAAAGTAGGTGTACACAATGTGTAAATGCAAGCTTGTGTTGGAGGGCGCTTTTGTCGTGATCACCGATACTGCATTAAAAACGGCAAGGATCTCAAGAGTTACCAGGAGACATGGCTGTCTTTCAGATTCAAGTGAATGTGGTGTTATATATCAATATGATAACCTTGGATTAACACCAATACGAACAAGGAGCATCTCCTTGGTTGACTCGATACTTGAAGAAGCCATAATTTTATCTCCATGAGATTAATTTACAAATTCTTAAATTAACCACGTTTGCCCCCAGTGAGAAAAGATGTGGTATTTTGATTCTGTGTGGAGTGGAATGCAGAGCGGTCGCTCTAGAGGCACCGGGCGACGGAGCAGTGACATCAAGGGAAGTCAGAAAATGTGACCACCGCAACGCAACTCCTCATCATTTCACGTTATAGCCGTCACTTAGACTGATGGACAGTCATTGGCAGGGCAAGTGGTCCATAATGTGCTTAGCTTAATGTGTTCATCATACGTTGATTTGTGAGAGATGGAAATGAGGAGAGGAGCTCCGTATGCTGGGAAAGCGGCAGAAGGGATGAGGGGGAGAGGGACCAAGCTGAGATGCTGAGGAGGGGATTCAAATGTCAGTGCCAATCTTTTCTGTACATTTTCTTTAGAGTGTGTATGTCTTATAGAGGCCATTTGTGCCTGAATGTGTGTGTGTGTCAGTGTCCATGCTTATATTAATATTAAACCCCCGCACATACTCGCTGTGTGCTGCACTGTATGTTTATGAGTGTGGCAAAATGATAGTCACCAGCTGCTCTCATTGGACCACAGCACTCCTGACCCTTGACCTTGAAATCTGCAGTCAGGTTTAATGATCCAATCCTCTCACACCCTGGAATATGTTACCGTGGTAACGTACCCTTTTCAACCCACTCGTAATGCAAGAGAGTTCCTCCATCCGTGTCTAATTTAGTCTCCATCCAAAATGGTGACCTCTGAAGAAATGTCTGTTAGTCTGTGCTGCATTTATGTCACCATGGTAGACAAAATATGCACAGGTGCACTCTTTGTCTCTTAGGGTCTTTTTGTGTTTGTTTGTATTGAAATATGCTCAAATGATCTCCTTACAAGTGATCTGTTAACACACACACAATGGGCTGTAATTCTGGATGTGAGTGTGAGCACAGATGTGCACACACGTACGTGTGTGGGGTGTGTGTGTGTGTGTGTATATAAATGAAATGATTTTTGGGGGGGTCATTTGATGGCCGATGTAGTCCTGGTGGATCACGGTGAAGTTGATAAAGAGGCTAGGATGGATGTATTATAAGCAGTTTGATTCGGGGCAGGCCGACTTGGCCAGTCAAATCAGCTCTTCTCATACACTTTAAATACGCCGTGGCACAGCGTATTGTCCTTCTGCTGATGGATGAAGCTTGAAGGCTGTTCAAACCGCTTCGATCAACTTGGCTGAATGAAATCCAGAGAAGGTAGATTCTGTTCCTACAGGCCACTGTCACCATCTTCCTGTTACACACTGCATCCCTATGAATTGTGACAAAACAAGACGTACATCCTCAGCAGGATGCAAGAAGATCATTATTAAACGATCTGAGTTACATAAGGGTGGATGGGTGGTCCGGGCAGTGTGTTGGTCTGTTGATCGCATGGTCCATCCATGACTCTGGCCCCCTGCCTGCAGGTGTACTTTGTCACTGCACCCGGGGACTGGTGATTGGGGTATGGGCCGGTCTTGTGCTTTTGGAGACTAGTTTGTGCTCCTCAGAGTGTTCCTCTGCAGGCTCCTAGCCCCCCTGTGGACTCAGGCCTCCTCTGGGGTTGCGGTGCTTTGGACTCCAGCTGTGCTCTTGGTTGTGGAATGTCTGCATGACTGTGGGGCCTGCGGGTGGCTGCAGTGCCTGTCTGGTGTCCCGAGGCACTACAATAAGTCACGGCTCTTAGACAGCAGAGTGTATAGGGACTAATGCTGTGCACTCACAGGTCGACATGTCACATACACACCGCTAGCATCGGCCTCACACACTCCCATGGACACTATCTGGATTACATCCTTCTTCTTAGTCCTTTCTCCCCCTTTTCTTTCTCCCTTTTTCAGTCTTCTCCTTGATCACTATAACCGCTATCCTCAACTGATATTGATAAGATCGACTTAATCATGTTTGACGAGCACGAGTCGGCCTGTTTCTGCGTCTCTGTCTTATCAGATGCATGTTGTTGTTTCTAAGTTTCCTCATCTCACCTGCGATGATGGTCCTGCTCTTGGAGAGGTGATTGTGATTGATTGTTTAGCGGATCAAAGATGCTGAAGAGGGGAACTGGCGGTAACCATGTATAACAAAACCCCCGTGTTCTTGTCATCTCACAGATCATCCTAAGGAATGAGTTTATTAGAAGCAGTTCTTGATGATTAATAAAGATCACCTTTGCAGGTGGAGAGGGGCCGCGGTAGCTCAGTGGTTAAGGTGGCTTCAAACCCATCGTAGGGCATCAGGCAGGCGTCTACCCCCACAATGTGGGAACTAATTGTGACACGTTAAACAGACCTCCCTCACTTTTGCAGGTAGAAAACCTGAACTCCACTTGCTGACCAACTTGGTCCAGAACACATTGGCATACAGATTACCCGTGTCATATGCCAGGCTGGCTGACGGCACAGGCTGAATAAAATCACACAGGTCTTTTTACCTGCTTGTATACATGAGGCAAATTGATTCTTGCAAATTCGATGATCTTGAGAACAGATGCAGATTCCATTCGTGCAATCACCGAGGAGCAGATGAGTCTTTTTCTTTCCTCTATGGTTCAACCCCACTCAAATGAAAACAGGAGAAATGGAAGAAGTGAGATTGTGTGTGTGATTGATGTGGGGGTACTTCTGAATGTAGAAGGAAATGCCTCGTCCAACAAGCCTTATCTCTAAGAACAGAAGTGCTGCGTGCCTCAATTGGAGCGATGCCTTTAAGTGTATGTATTGGCTTGTCATGCGGTGGAGACCCTGATAAAGAGGGAAATAGAATTATTCTGATACGTTGCCACATTGCAGGTCTTTATGATGCCCAACGTTTGAGGAGAAACAATATGTGTTTTTGTTTTGTCTGTCATTTGCGACCGTGTCCTTGACAACTGCTTAAAATGATCATAATCATAAAACAGGCATCCACTCATACATGCCGATTTGACCCCGCCTCCTCAATGGAACTATTTAAGCCACATTTTGCTAATTCAAACTACTGTGGGAGGCTTGTGGCAGCACGGGGGTGCTGTAGTTAGCACTATTGCCTCACAGCAAGAAGGTCCCAGGTCCTTTTGTGTGGAGTTTACATGTTCTCCCTATGTCTGTGTGGGTTTTTTCTGGATGCTCCGGTTTCCTCCCACCATCATAAAGACATGCATGTTAGGGTTCATACTCCTGCCTGTGCCCCTGAGCAAGGCAATAGGGAAAAAAACTGGAGTTGGTCTCTGGGTGCTGCAGCTGCTCACTGCTCCTATACAATAGGATCGGTTAATGCAGAGAACGCACTTTGTTATATGTACGTATGTATAAATTAAGTATCTTGAATTTAGTTTATCCCCCCAGTGGTTCAGCAGTAAAGCAGACATTTCCAAGTTGGACATAGCTGGTTTGATCCCACTGTACGGTGCTAGGGAAAAGGGTATCTGGTTTTAATCCTCCATGCTTGGTAAATGTGAGGCATATGATCTGAAGTGCTTTGAGTGATCGCTAGGCTAGAAAGGCGCTATATAAAAAAGTCAACTTAACATTTACTGCTCTAGGGGGCAGCATTGCTCAGGAGGTAGGGTAATCAGAAGATTGGTAGTTCAATTCCTAGCCCCCCGCACAAAGTGCGTTGAAGTGTCCTTGGGCAAGACATTAAACGCTTAACTGCCCAGGCCCTGAGATGGAATGGTGACCTATCCAGGGTGTTCCCCCAATTTTCCCCCAATAAGTACCGGGATAGGCTCCAGTATGACCCCGTAACCCAACTTCGGATAAGTGGTTGATGATGGGTGGATGGATGGATCTTCTAGCTTCTTCTTCTTGTAGTCTGCAGAAGGCTAACTGGATTAGCTAAGGAGTATGGATTCTGCACGTCTGGCTATCGTGGAGTAAAACGGTCCCTTTTAATCAATGTTGGGAATATTTGCAACCGAGCGCTTGGGACCAGCCACATTATCATGTCAAGTTACAAATTAAAATGCCTGGCTGCTAACAGACTGGGGATATAAATGGGCCATCATGGCCATCTAAGTGTTCTAATGACTTTTCTTTTTCTTTTTTTTTGCCTGCAAGACAATTAATTCTATCAATCTACATAACCTTTCCCACTGCTCGGGAGACAACGGATCCCCCACATCTGGAAATGAATGGAGTCCGAGCGAAAAGTATGCTTAGGCAATCATTACATTATTTAACAAATGTATTTAATTGGATTTTGATGCTCGGGCGTCTGTTTCCGGAGTGCTTGGGAGATGGCTGGTGCCCCGACTCCAGCTCCGACTAATTCAATAGGCTAAATGGAATCACTGCAGACACTCTGCAATCATCACTGCATTAGGACGCTCATTCCCATCATGTAAACACTGCTCTGAGCTCTTGTCATCTATCTTCTGCATAACTCCCCCCCCCTCTCTCTGTTTCCCCCAGTTATCAGACATTTCTTAACATCCTCCGCTCGATGTAAGTCGAGGTCAACTTCTGTTTTGGACTCGGGTTGAATTTGCTGCTTTATTGCTTAGCTCCTAATTTTTACCAAGCTCAGAGGTAGGAAGAGGCCTCCATCAGACAGGGTCTCGGAGGGAAAGGGAAGGTGCTAAGCGTGTCTGCCTTTAACGGAGGTAGAAAAACAGGCTAATTCATTAAGCATTGATCACGGCGAATGACAGCAAAGTGCTTGGACGTTCAGCAGGCAAGTAACTGACAAATTGGCAGACAATTTTCACGCATTTCCAACTCTTTAATGGCTAAAGTACGGAGCAGAAAGGCAATAAAAATGTTAGCAGACAACCCGATGAACCCCCACCCAGCCCATTACGCTCACCACTCCTTGTGGCTAAACGCTTCTAATGCCTTAAACTGTGGGCAAGGGCTGCCCTAATGATGCATTTTGGTGAGTGTTTCTTACTTTTTGACAAAAATTACATGGTTTTATTTGATTCTTTTGAATGCAGTTTGTAACAGGAGCCCCATTATGCACTGGGTGGATGAGGCCATTATAACGGGTTAGGCTTAAAGTACCTGGGTATGTGTTTGAGTAAATGTGCTTAATCTTGGATAGCCTAACATCGTTTCTATCAACACTCCGCTCTTTCCCGGCTTATGAGATGAATACTGATATGACCTCATTACTGTAATATGCAGGACCGAGGGCTGGACTGCCGGCGCACATGCAGATGTGCACATGCTTCAACCCATCCATGTCCACTTATTCATATGCACACATGGAGGGAGAGAGAACCACACACATACATTGGATCAGAAATGTGTCCTTTTAAACTCGTACGGTGAAATAAAATGTAGTAATGGTGTATTTCCTGCTAATTTTGCTGCTGGCACAGCTTCTGCTCAAGGACGATTAAATGGGGTTAGGCTATGTCACCCAGCAGAGATGCTGGAAAAGAGCACAGAGCACTTTTGTGTGTGTGTGCGTGTGTGTGCGTGTGTGTGCGCGTGTGTGTGCGTGCTGACCTAAGCACCAGCTGGACCCCAGTAGACAAGGCAGGAAATACAGTCAATCTCTCGAGTCTGGCCTCTCAAGCCTTTGCTGTCAATAAGGGATGTCTACCTCTTTATCTCAATGCAATTTTTGGATCACTGTCTAAATATTATGCTTTCCAGAAATGCCTGGGTCACTGTCTTTATGCGCTCACTCTCTCTCACTAACGGATAGAGAAGGATCGGTCGTTAAACATGAGGGGACTCAAAACTCAGGAAATTTAGCCTTTCTTCTTCTCCTCCTACTTCTTCTTCCTCTTCTTTTTCTTCTTCGCCATATCTCAGTGGGTAGACAGCTTGTCTGGTGATCGGAAGGTTGCAGGTTTGATTCCTGGTCCTGCAGGAAGCATGTCAAGATGTCATTGAGCAAGACACTGAACTCCTAACTTCTGCCCGGGCGCCACATTGTGGCTGCTCACTGTTCCTATACAATAGGATGGGTTAAATGCAAAGAATTACTAATTCCACCTTGTGGGACTGATATGAAAAAAATGATGATGATTCATCTTCTTTTTTTCCTTCTCCTCATCATCATTATCATTTACTCTTTGCATTATTAGGGCTCCCATGATGTCAAAGACGAGCTTTGCCTCCATGAGTTAGTGGCATTGCTCAGGCCCAGAGAACATGTGATGTTGAGCAGTAATTCTCCATGGGGGATATGATGGGGAGGTGGTACCAACCACAAAACATCAAGACATGAGTAATTATTCAGCTAAATAGCACAACGAAAGCAAAATTTTGAACATCAGAGCATCCTTCTTACTCCCTGTAGCTCTCACATGATATGTTTGTAGTGAATGGGGAAAGGAAGATAAAGCAGGATATGTTTTGTCTCTATTAGAGGATTTCTACAAAGGGGAATGCTGTTTTTTGTCACTTTTATACTGTTTTGGGATCAAATGGATTAGGGTTGACTGACTACACTGGAGTTTATGCAGAGATGATGGCCGACAGAGTCTATTTACCATTGACAGACAGGTCATTATCTCCTGGTGGGGAGGGGTTCTTTGAACCCAGGAGGGGGTGAAACCTGAGGTCAAAAAAGTTGGTAACTGGTGGTTTTGGAGAAGTTTGGCCTTACTGCCTCATTCATTGTTAAGTGATGCCCAGCAGTTAGCTCTGTTGCCTCGAATCAAGAAGGTCCTGGGTTCAAATCCTATCACAGGTCCTTTCTGCAGAGTTTGCATGTTCTGCCCATGTCAGTGTGGGCTTCCTCTGGGTGCTCCAGTCCCCCCCCACTATCACAGAGACATGCATGTTAGGGTTAATACTCCTGCCCGTACCCCTGACCAAGGATATCAGAAAAAAGAACTGTAGTTCGTCCCTACAGTTGTTCACTGCTCCTATACAATAGGATGGGTTAAATACAGAAGACACATTTCATTGTAAGAATACAATCACAAACTAAAATGGCTTCTTCTTTGCTGTTTGTTTTATTAGAAGGTCATGTGTGATGTTTTGTGTGCTTTTTGTGATTGAATGAAGTGAATGGTGAGGCATAGCTCAGAAGCTAGGGTGATCTTCTAGTAATCAGGAGACCAGTAGTTCAATCCCCGGTTCTTTTGGAAAAAGTGTTCAAGTGGCACCAAGCAAGACACTGAAGGCTTAATAGTTTGGGAGAACAGGTGAAACCTGACCTGGTGCCTAAATCTAGCTTATTTACATTCTAAATGTTCATTAATATGCATTGTTCCTGTAAAGGATATTTTATTATTATTGAAATCTTGTTGTTCTTATGGTTGAGCCTATCTATTTGATGCCTTTTAAAATGTGGGGTTCTTTGTGGTTAGTTGTTGTTTTTCTGTGGTGCATATCTGTCAATTTGGGGTGTTCCGTGGTTGTTACAGGATCCTGTTACTGATTCTGTAGTTTCTGGTCAAGTTATTGCATTTTGTTCTGTCAGTGTAGGATCATGCCTCCTCCCCTGCCCTTCACGCTGACCCCCTGTGGCTGTCTCTATGGTGTGAGTCTGACTAGAGTTAATAGAGAGGAAAGAAAAACAGTGGTGAAAAGTTCCCTCAGAGTTGCTCAAGTTACAGAACTTTGTGAAATCTAATGAGGATTATCAGGGCCTGCCATCTCAGCCAGTGTTGCCTGCGTGATTTGATGAGTATGCTGTTAAAAGAACAAGTCAGCCCAAACGCACCTCTGAAACTCATTTCACTCGGGGTCTCGCCAATCTTTTCCAAATGACACAAAAGAGAGACAGGCAAATGATTAATGTGATTGTATAAGTGATTGCAGGATTGATTGATGGTTGTCTTTTAATAAAAAAGTTAGCGACAAATCACAGATTCTTTAACGGAGCAAAAGTAAAGGGGGAGTCGGAAGAGAGACGCGGAGACGAGTCACTGAAATATTGACTATGCTGCATGTCTACACAGGACGACGTGTGTTACCTCAAACCCACAATTTGAGCATTTTTAAGACTGATACCTGCTTGTGTTTGGCGGCAGCTCCTCACCTCCGGAGAGCTGCCTGCCAGATGAGAAACAGATAGTTTTTGAGGAACCGAGATGAGGGCATATTCTGCACAGCAGCTCTCTTCGCTGGTGTTCAAAGGGAGCCAAGTTCCTGTGTGAAACAATGACATATTTGGCTTCTTATTCATGTTTTGGGGCTCTTTGCCCATACCAAGCTCTCTAATTCCTCCATTGTTCCTGGCGCCCCATCGGTAGGGCCTAAGAGGCTTTGGGACCCCACTGGACACTCTTAACCACAGACCAATCAGAATGCACAATAACAAGATGAGCCTCCATCTTAAGGCGGTGGGGATTGCGGTATCGTGATCATCTCCATCATTGGAAAGACAGAAATAATAATAATTTTAAAAATCCCCAAAGATGTCTCAGTTGTTTCCGCAAGAGGCCATTTTGTTCACTTGCAGCTGTTTCCTCGTGTCTCTTAAATGACAGCTTTGCAGCGGCCATTAAAATGCATGCCATTGAAACACGTATTATAGTTTAATTCCTACCATGAAAAGCTTCCAGAGGCATAGAAAAGGAGGCGCGATACGGAGATGGGGGTGCACGGGCAGACGAGCTCCAGAGGCCTCATTGCTTGTCTGTTGCGTCGACTTAATGGCAAATGGATGTCATTGGAATTTTGAGCGAGACAGCAGGACCTTATCACACAGATAAATGAATTAATATTTTACACTTCAGCTGGATTTCTTTCCTCTGCAGCGGGAAGGCTGGAGTCTGAGGGGGGGGGGGG
>OMLC01002765.1:8838-20144 GCA_900302585.1 Regalecus glesne
GTCCATGAAGACAATCCATGGGTAGGTTGAAAGATCTAATAATGAAATTTGAAATAGCTTCATAGTGGTGTATGCTGAGATTGTGATACATTTCTTTGGGTATTACATGACATCTATGTCAGTCCATATAACAGACACACACACACAAACAGGATTTGTATTCCGGCCGTTTTCCCCGCTAGCGGGGGTTGACCGGTCCATGGATTCGTCTCCTCCAAGTCATTGACTCTCCATGAATTTTGTTGTGGAGCGAAGTTTTATGACCGGATGCCCTACCTGACGCCAACCCTTTTAGTCGCCTCTTACGACACGCAGGGATACGGTGGATGAATTCTGACCCCCATCCACAGAGGGGAAATGCTTTTAACATAACACCTCATATTCACGAAATTAGTATTATACAGTATATATCCATTTCGACATCAAAATACACTAAAATTAATCGATAAAAAATAATAAATAAATTAAAACCCGGGTTGGGGCTGGGATTTGCAGAAGAATTATCCATCGGAAAACTAGGCTTTTGTTTTCAGAATATTGGGCTGCCAGACAAATGGGCTTCAAGTCCATTGAGATTTTTATCCGATGATTGGAGTTTTGGAATAATTTGCCGTCTGAACAGAGGTGGACAGTGCACTTACTCTAACAGCAGGTAAGCTGTTTCACGTTTAAGTTCCAATACTTAGCCTAACATTTGTCTAGTAAGTAAGTCATGTTACAGTGTTAGTTTACACAGACCTTCTGCCCGATAATTAATGAAAAAAAAGGAATGTGGGCACCATTACCCTCCAAGGTGGCTAATTTGCTTACATCACATAAAGTATTCAATATGATCTAAGCTATTTTTACACACTTCTTTTGCCCCACATCTAATAAGTACATGAACAATTACACTCCAAGGCAGTGAATTTGGTTTGTCAACATGAAGTGCTCCCCTCCAAGTGGGATACTGCACTTGTTACCTGTGCACTTGTTGACCCTATGCAGTGGTTGTACGTCGCTCTGGATAAGAGCGTCTGCTAAATGCCTGTAATGTAATCTATATAGGCTAAGTGGTACTTGGGCCTCTATACCACTAGTTAACTAACCCTCAAAAGGGTTTTCAGTAGAGGAACCCACGTTACAATTTGACTGACTAAAATAGCTCTAAAACCCAAACAAGCACCCCCCAGCTTGAGTTGTAATTACAATTTGGAAGCAAACTGGTTTCACTTGTGTTAAATCACTGACTGTTAAATGGATTGTTTCTGTGTTTGTTTTTTGCCGAAAAGCATTTTTTTCATCAGCTAATCTGCCAAATAACCCATAGCCTATCAGCTGTTTGTGTCAAATAGCCTGAAAGAAATGAACTTCTCTATTTATTCATCAATCATCAACCACTTATCCAGAGCTGGGTCGCAGATGTGGCAAATTCCAGCAGGGAAGCCCAGGATGTCCTTTCCCCTGCCACATCAACCAAAAACATCTCAACTGACTCCTTTCTACTTAAACGAGCAACAGTTCTACTCCAACTCTCTCACAGATGTCTGAACACCCTCCTGAGTAAACCCATTTCAGCTGCTTGTATCTGTGATCTTGTTCTTTCAGACATGACTCGACATGTGTACCAATAGGTGAGAAGGAATGAACATTGACCAGTAGATCAACAGCCTTGCCTTCTGGCTCAGCTCTCTCTATGGTTTGGTCAAGCGAGTGCAATACCGCTCCAGCAGCATCAATTCTCCAATGCAACTTATTCGCCATCTTCTCATCAGGAGTAGGATCCTGAAACATTTTAACTCCCTCACTTGGGGTAAGGACTCATTCCATACCTGGGGTGGGCAATCCACTGAATTCCTGCTGAGAACAATGGTCCCAGATTTAGAAGGGCTGATCCTTATCCCAGCCACAGCACACTCAGCTGCGAACAGATTCAGTAAGTATTTAAGGTCACAGACCAATGATGCCCTCAGCACCACATCATCTGCAAAAAGCAGTGGTGCAATCCTCAGTCCACTTAACACCTCCCTCCACGACTATTTCTTGAGATCCTGTCCATAAATATCCCAAACAGGGCAGGCAAAAAGACCCAGCCCTGGCGGAGGCCAACTCCCACTGAGAATGAGTCCGAGTTACAACTGAAAACCTGCACACAGGTCTCACTTTGGGTTAGTAGGGACCCCCTCCCTCCATACTGCCGTAGCACCTCCCACAGTATATCCCAGGGGACCTCATCCTAAGCCTACTCCAGATACACAAAACACATGTAGATTGGATGGGTATAATGCCAGTTCCCCTCAAAAAACCTTGCAAATGTAAAGAACTGGTCTGTTGTTTCACGACCCGGATGGAATCCACAACGTTACTTTTTTTTTTTACACTGGGACTGCCACCTCCGTCTGCCGCTCGTTAAGCACTCCCATTTAATGTGATGTTGAATAGACATGTCATTCATGACAGACCCTCAATACTCAAAGCCTTCAGCATTTCTGGATGAATCTCATCAATCCGTGGGCTTTGACACAGGACGACTTCAGTGAACTCCTCCAGGGGAATTAACGTTGATCCCCCATCATTCTCCAGTTCTGCCTCTATCCTAGATAGTAGGTTAGTTGGGTTCAGGAGTTCCTCAAAGTGCTCCTTCCACCACCCAATTACCTCTTCAGTTGAGCTCAACAGCATCCCATCCTTACAATATACAGCTTGGATGGTTCCCTGTTTTCCTCTACTGAGGTGCTGAGCAGTTTTCCAGAAGTGCTTAGGTGATAACTTAAAACTCCTTCTCCATGGGTTCTCTGAACTCCTCCCACACCCACTGCTTTGCCTCCGACACAGCTTAGGCAGCTTGTTCTTTGGGGCTCTTGGTACCTTGCAACTGTCTCTGGGGTCTCCTGTGATAGTTTATCCCAGAAGGCCTCCTTCCTCTGTGACAGCTTCCCTGACCACTGGTGTCCACCACGGTGTTTGAGGGTTGCAGCCCCTTCAGGTACCTATGACCTTGAAATTCAACTTCTTTCTTTTGCAATTTATAATGGAGTCCATTCTGCATTAAACACCGAACTGATGTAGATTCATACACATATGCACAGGTAGCATGAACACGTAAGGGACCGTTTTCCTTTTTCACTGATCATCCTTAATTTAGGCAAAAATTAACCATTTCAATTGGACAGTAAAAGTAATTTCAGCACATACTATTATCAAATATTGTTGTCTGATGAGATATTTCAGTGATAGAATTTTCAGCTATATTCAGTTCATCCCATTTACAGTCAACATTAAATATGCATTACAGCCATATAAATAAACAGAAGGACAATATGAAGTTACACGGATGTACCTGTTTAGTGAGTGTTTGGGTGAGGATGGGAACCAGGTACTGTAAGGCCCCTTTGGCATAGAATTTGCTGGTATGCTCTGGAGGGCGCCCCTGTTCTGAAGCCTGTCATTGGGAGGGCAGAAACAATGAACAGTCAGAAGTGTGTGATTAGGACAATAGCAAAATAGGTAATCTGTTTTAAAAAGGTGGTGGTGGAGGGCAAAACAAAAGAACAAGTATAGTATACATAGCAAAAATGTGAAAAATACAACCCTGAAAAAAAAAACTAAAGATATGTTCTGATTTCTAAATGATCATATAGTTTACCCTTTAAGTAAATTTAAGATAATCGCATACTCTCACACACAAGTCTGCACACACGCACCTCAGAGGCTTCAATAGCCAAGTCCATTTCCTCATCACAGACATTGGACCAGAACTCAATGCCTTGTAAGGCGACCTCATCTATGTCACTCTTCATGGCTTCTATAGTAATCTGGAGAGGATGTGAAGACAGGAAGGGAAAACAGTGGGCCAAGGTAAAAACAGAGATCAAATGAAGGAAGGGAACAATAAATATGAGGTGATACATAGAGGTAGGAAGAAAGGTGGCACAAATAATGATGAAAACAAATAATACATTTATATCCAATGTTTTTAAACGCAGATATAGAAAGCCTCACCAAAAATCTAATCAGCGGGGCATTTTCTTTCAGTAAACTGCATTCATGACTGGATTTCAATCAACATGTAATTCACTGATGGTTTACTTTCAGCTGGGAAAAAAACCGCAAGAGCTACCCTAAAAGTCTAGATTATTTGGACTGGATGAGGAATAAAAAACCCCACACAAAAAATAAACATTGAGAAGTATTTCTTTGACTTTAGTTAACATTTGACGTTTCCAGACCAGTAAAGGTGCTCTGGTGAGGGTGTAGTCCTAAAAGCTTCTAGGATTAGCTGAATTTAATTTTAAATCTATAGTATGGTTTGTGTTGGTCTCAGATACTGTGGTAGGGGTATACATCACATATTCAGCGTGGTGCATGGTTTTTCATCATCGACCATAAACACACAAAGTATGCTTTTCCATACTTGGGTTACAAGTGAGTACATGTGTTTGGGTACTTATAAAAGATTCTGGTGATTTCTCATTCCAGAGAATATTATTTTTTAAAGAATTAGTGGTCAGGTTTGGGACCAAGGTAGGGAGTGGCTACCTCGTACTCGTGAATCCAAGGAGTCATTTATCCCAGTTTTCCCATATGCTGCAAATGATGATGTGAGCAGGGTCTTACCGCAAAGAGAGCAGGGCCCATGTAGGTTTCCATGTACTGGTAGTACAGAGACATGATTTTCACCAAGTTTTGTAAGGCTGCAACACGTACCTTTAATACAATAAAACACAAGTTACAAAACACGGTAATAAACCAGAAAATTTATGGAGTTTCGATAGAGACAGTAGAGCTCCAGATGGGACCTAAAATAATCACTAATGAGACTTTTTAATATTGCAATCTTCCCCCCACCTCGTCACAAACAATTCCCACATAAAATTCTTCTTTTAACTTTTGTACAGAAATTTCATCTCTTCTCATGCCTCTAACTACCCCCATATCTTGTGATTAAAGATGGTTAAAGACAGTTTAACACAACATTAATCAAGTAAAAGAGCTAACTTTTTAGAAATGTGTTAACTTAGTTCAATGCAAAGTTGTAGGTTAAATTTAGCTAACTGCATGGCTAGCTAACATTAGCCAGTTTGCATGAAAATTAAATGTGCAAACAAAAATTATCACTAATTCTCAAATGACATTTGAGTCATCTGAGCCCGATTCAATCAGTGTGCAGTCCTCTACCCATAACTATGCACAGTAAATAGCGTCTTCCTCTACCTTCCCCGTGGCTCCAATTCCTAAAACACAGTAAGTCACCTTGGTTACAAGAGGTCTTGAGACATGCTCAATCATCAAGATAAGGGAATAACAAAAAAGCTGAATTGGTTCAACTAGATAAAAAGCTTATTCAGAAATGTTTCATCCCGCAAACAGGTGACATCTTCAGTCCAAGCTGACTGCAGGCAGACAAAACAATCCTCCTCCTCTACTTCTGCTTCTACCAGGTAACTGCCACCTGGTACCTAACCACTGCCTGAATTTTCTTCAGCAAATAAAAAGCTTTGTCAAAAGCCACCTTTCGATTCCTTTCTTACATTGCCAATCCTCCATGTACAATATAAAGTAGGTTTGCAAATGTAACAGCTGGAGTAAGATGCCCACCAGTGTTGGTGAAATTTCTCTTTTTTCTTTATTTCTTCGTTAAGAGACATGGTCCAAGAAGTATTCTGAAAAGCCCTACCCTCCTCCTTGTTCCGATTAACAAGAAATTTCAAATGTAAGTTTCTCCTAGTCACTTGTTAAACCAATTTTATTTGGCATTTCAATTTAAGTAGCATTTTGGAATAACTTTAATGTTGTGCAATATATACTCCAGTTTGGTCTAGCGCTTAAAATGTTCAATCGACCTGTTCCCGGTTTTTCAGGGCTTGCCAAAGCAAATTTTATAGCTTCCATTTATAGTGTGATTGTTTCAAAAAATCCAGTATGCTATTGTCAATCTAGCCACTAGAAGTTGTAACACTAGTCTAGGATTAGAAATTCGGTTTGATTTAATTAATTTCCTATTAATCATTTTATCTTTTTGGCAAGATCCCCAAGCTAAGTCCATGTCCTCCCAAACAACAAAGGGACTAATTGCATCACAAAAAATGGGCCTGTCATCGTTTTAATTATCTTAAATTGGGTTTTGAGTCTAGATAGGAGACAGTTTGACCCTTACATTGCTGGTAGAGAAATATTATTTGTAGTGATTTAATTTGGCAGTTGGCACGTTCAGCAAGATACAATGATTAGTAACCTTAAATCGTGTTGGCCATTTCTGCAAGAGCCAATCATTTGTCAGTGGTTGAAACACATTTTTTTATTTAGAATATATCAAACATTATTCATCTCATAAAAGTTGCCCTTGCTCAATGGCTGCTATGTCAAAATCCATGAGGTTTTTCTACATGTTTGTTTGATTGTAATAAAGAGTATATGAATTTACAATCATGTAGACTAATGAGCTGATATTATCTGCAGGTGGAATGCTGCTTAAAACAAAACTTGATGTCAAAAAATTGTTAGAATGAGGTACATTTCACATGTCATGATTGAAAACATTTAAATCTAAGTAAGTTTTTGATTACAAGTAACAAATTGATATTGTGGAATTAAGGCTTCCACAAGGACAACAAAGTGCAAATAGTAACTGAAATTAGCCATTTAAAATTGATTAAAGGGATTACTTGGAAAAATATTGTTAATTTCAAGTGCCCAGCTTTTTGGAACTGATGATTTTTGGCTGGAACAAAACAGCAAGGCCAGACCTACACTTGCTGTTGTAAAAAAAAATATTTTACCACAAACTTTGCAAATGTGAATATGGGCATACTTGGATAATTGAGCTGAAAAACATGTTTTTAATTCTATTCATTTTAGCATAGTTTTGCCCAAATCTCTGTGAGCACCTTAATTTATATCTCCGTCCCATGCTAAGAGGATAGGTCGGTCACATTCTGGGGCATAGCTTTGGTTTTGTTATATTAAGCTACTTAGTTAATAAATCACAGCTATCCAAAGCCACATCATATTAATACCTATAAAATGTTCTTCCTACAAATCCATGGGGGAGACCGCACTAAGGATGCTACCCAACATGCTTCAACACCGGTTTCTTTTAGGTTTAGTGAAATAGTGGTCTATCTAGTGCAGCATTGACGAGCCCAGAAAGGCAATTTGACTTGTGATATTTGAAGGTGATTTTAATTCCTTTTGGGAATTCACATGTTATTCCTGGATCCATGGAAAGTTCCGAGTCAACATGCACCACCAACTACTGAGGCTAAAATCCAGAGAAAAGCCCTGAAAATACATTATCATTGCTGACCGTTTGCTTTTTATATTCATCTTTACAGTGTTAATCTTCCTCATTTCTTTTTCTTTCTTTCTCTACATTATAATTTGAGAGTTGATGTAGCTCAAAAAAAGATGTCATATCATGGATATCAGGAAAGGACATCTGGCTTTAATCCCCATACTCAGATAAATGTAATCTATGTACACATGTACTAGTTCTAAATTGAAAAGTGTTTTGAGTGCTTGTCAGACTAGAAAAGCCCTATATAAAAATGATTCAATCTAATATTTTTTTAACATGAAGTACCTCCAACAGGTCAAGATGTCAAAGCTCTACCTCTCCGCCTGGATACAAACACCTATGCTCCAAAGTATTTTTCATCCTAGCAAAGGCATTAGAGCAAGGCATGCTTTTGATTCTTAATGGCCCTCTTTGCTACTCACTCTGGTGTCAGGACATTGTGTTGCTTCACACACCACCTGCATGATGAAGTGTCTCTCCGTCTGCAACATATGTGATGAAATTAACAGCGTTAACACAAATCAGACAAACCCTTCATATAAAACTTAATTTGAAAATCAAACTGAAAATAACATTTGTGTGAAAACATTTAATTTAGGAAACAAACCATAATTCCTGTTTGAAAAAAGAAACATTTATGAAAAAGAAATATCCACTTATATTAGTTGCCTAGACAAATATGACAAATGAAGGTGGAGACATGATCGTGGACAAAGAGAGTTAAAGTGAGAAGTGGAGGTGAAGAAAAATCAGAGCCCCACATCAGATTGAAGTTCAATTCTTCTAATTTTACAGCAGAGAAAAGGGGAATTGGTATTATAAACTAGAGTACAGCTCAAGAAAAAGAGGACAGCCACTGTAGTCCTATTGTGTATTTAGCATTCAATGCACTTTTAGATTGCTTTAAATAACAATTGTTCCTTTAACAGTCCCACAAGGGGAAATTTGGAATTCTCTGCATTTAACCCATCCTATTGTACAGCAACAGTGGGCAGCCACTATGTGGCGCCAGGGGAGGTTCAGTGACTCATTCAAGGACACCTTGACATGCCTCCTGAAGGACAGTGGATTGAACCTGCCACCTTCTGATTGCCAGACCACTGCTCTAACCACCGAGCTATGGCCACCCCCGTAAAGTGGTCTCCCGGTCAGGGAATCAAAGCCTGGTCTCCCGTGTGACATGCCGAGATACTATAATAACGAGGCGTGACTGGTTAACTGGTTCCAGTTTTGAGATTTTCTCTTTTTAAACGAAAATAAACCAATTTTTACCTCCTTGTCAAAGTTTGCTTTGGTGAATTCCAGCGAGTTGAGTAAAGCATTTGTAGCGGCCAGTTTGACATTGTTGCTTGGCTCCTCTTTCCTCATCCCCTGGATGATGGCTGTCAGGATTTGGTTGGCATTATCCTGCAACTGGTCTGGATCCTAACAGAGGAAGGACCAGATTGAACACTAGAGGAAAAAAACTAATCCAAAAAGTTTTCACGTAAGTATGTAAACCTAAGCCTAAAACAGTGTCTATGTTATAATACATTCCGAACTCAACAGTAACCAAAATGTCATTAGTCATGTTATCATTTTCTACGATTTGCCTGTAAATTTAAAAATCACCTTCATGGCGGAAATTGTCTGTGACATAGTCTGGAATTGGACTGAGACTAAAACTTTATGTTGTGGATACGTTTAAGGGTGCACAAAGACCACATTAAGTGCTAATCTGGGCTTTAACACTTGATTATATTTTGAAGTTAACAAAATTGCTTTACTGCATTGTCAGAAAACCAGACAAGAATAGCTATACAATCTGGTGAATCTATATTGAGTCAAAGTGTCTTTTCTTTTAAACCCATATCCAGATGACCTGATGCAACTATTTTGACTTTGTTGACTTCCTGGATTACTGGGCCTGAAAAGATGTGTTTCAAGTATCGATATTGTTCAGGAAGGACTCAAGATTAATGATAAACTACAACCCCATGATTGGACTTTTATATTTGAAGACATTTTCTCCATCGTCTTCTTATGAAATTGCAAACAACCCACAAGATTTTGTTGATTACATTTAAAAGCACTGCATGATCTTGCCCATTATATTTCTCATCTTCTCAATCCTCATTCCACTTCCTGACAATACCAATCCTCAAACCTTGATCTTTTATCCACCCCAACTCCAAATGGAAAACAAAAGGTGAAAACACCCTTTAGTGTTTAGCCCCTCAATCCATTAGATTTGTGGTATCTTAGGAATGTAGTCGATTTACCATTTAGGCTACTTCTAAAACCCTATCCTTTGATACACTTGAGATTTGTTTTAGCTTGTTCTATTTCTTTCCATGTCCTGTTTAATACTATGAATTTCAGCTGCTCCCATTAGGGGTCTTCACAGAAGACCATCCATCCCCATCTCTTCAAGTTGTCTACATCGCCGTCACCTGGATGTTCTTTTATATCGTCACTTACTTTTTCTTGGTTCCATGCAAGGCACTTTTTGGCCACGTTTTTAAAAGTTAAAAAAAAGACTCTTTACTTACTTTTGCGAGAACAAACACTCTCCCAAATAAGTACATTTTTGAAGTTTATGGCATTTAACAGTGGCAAATACGTATCTAGTTGCTGAAATACACTACCCATCTTTGAATTCAAATCCAGTGTGTGTGTGTGTGTATCTATCATCACTAACTTCTGAAAAAAACCCCATCTGCACTCCCACAAACTGATTCTGGGGGGTGGGAGGGAAATCTTATCCAGACAAGGGCAGCATGGATGCTGGCTTTTGTTTCAACCAAGCAGCTGTACAATTGATTTTAACAATCAATCAGTAGATTTTTTGCTAAGGACCTCAATGAGTAGCTTCAGATATGCAACTGCTTGAACGGGATCAAACACCCGCCCAAAACCAGGCCTTTTTAGATTTAGATTCTCCACTCCTTTCCATGGCAAATATGAGACATTTCCTGTGGGCAGGATGTACAGAGATGAGCTGTTAAATTATGATGATAATGACATGGAAAATGATGCAAGAATGTACTTGACATTAGGGATATCAAATTAATCGTATTCATGTCCCTTTTTCTTGGAACATCTCCATCTCTTCACCTTAAGTCAGAACCACCAAAGCCAACCAATAGGGTGGGTGATGTCAAAAAATGCCCCACGGGTAACTGCAAGCCCAACAGCCAGCAACTGCTAAGATGTTAATCCCATTGCCTTGGTCCACACTCAACACCTCTGCCTCCATGTTTGAATGCAAGGTTGACAACTTGGTTTTAATTAATTTACAGAACAATCTCATTTGGCTCATATGGATATCTTGGTCATCTTAGTTGATTGTTGTTCTTACAAAGGAATTTTTTCATCCATTTGCCCAAGATTACTGAACAGATCTCCTGCATGGGATCCAATGTCAAAATGACTAAGTAAGACACACAAACTCAAGCACAGGCAAAAACAAAGCCCTCCTAAATGAGAGGCCCATTTTATGTGCCATGCCCGCATTGATAGGCTGGAAACAGTCCTAGACGGACCTTGGGGAATTGAGGCCGGATCCCCTTCCTTACGTTATTGGGTGTATTCAAACTCTATAGCTCACCAGTTCACGAAGCGAGCACACTAACCACTGAGCTACCGCAGTCCTAACAAAGCTCTCCTAAACATAAGAAAATTGTTGTTGTACTATACAATTTTTAGCTAGAATCATTATAATTGGCATTTCTATTCAGATTTTCTTTCTTGCAATTTAAAACTTTGCAAAAGGCAGTTTTATGGCTTGCGGCCAGGGTAAAAAAGTAAAACTATAGGAGGAAGCTGCCCGTCTCTTACTATATCCTGGCAGATGTATCCAATAGCCTCAAGAGTAGACTCCTTCATGTGCTCAGTGCTGGAGGGGTCGGTCACATTGGCCACCAGCTGGGGGATCAACTCAGGCCATTGGCTGACTGGAATCTCAGCGCAAGCAATCCCTGCAACACACTGGGATGCAGAGCTGGGCCGATACGTTTCCGTGCCCAGTGTTTGAAGAACCTTTAGACAA
>OMLC01002769.1:9394-26692 GCA_900302585.1 Regalecus glesne
TTGTTGTCATTGTAAGGATACAATGAAATTACGTTTGGTTACTCAGAAACTAGCAGCAACACAAAAACAAGATGGATAATAGAGACTAGAAAAATAAGGCAAATAAGCAAGATTAATATAATGAGTGTCCTACCTACATCAAATAGAATACTTGGACGAGGCAAGTAAATGGAGCCAGTGCAGACAATGCAGTATAAAGAAGTATTATGCAACAAATTGGAAGTAGTCTCTTCTATCTGTACATCCATCCATCCATCATCAACCACTTATCCAAAATTGGGTTGTGAAGCGATGCTGGAGCCTATCCCAGTGCCCATTTGGCAACAGGTAGGGAAATACCCTGGACAGGTCAGTATTCTATTTCAGAATTTGAGCAGTTAGGTGTTCAGTGTCTTGCTCAAGGACAATCTGACACACTTTTTGCATGAGCCTATCTGTATATAATGCATAAATTGCACTTTTGCATGACACAGACCTCAGTCTCCAACAGCTATAGGAGCCTGTGGGATGATGGAGACAACAGCTCTGGGGAAGGAGCAAGCATTCATTTTGAAGTGCTTTGAGGGGTTACTAGACTAGAAAGGAGCTATATAACAGCAAGTCCATTTACAATTCTTTAGTCTGCTAATTCAGACTTCGATGGCCCTATACCTCTTTCTCCAGAGGTCCATGAGAGGTCCATGGCAAGGGAACAAAGACTGTGACCTCGGTATGTTGGGTCCCTACTTATGTAGATAACTAAAACACACTGTATCCAGGTTTGGCAGCACAGTTATCATAATCTGTTCTGCCATTTTAAAAACCCAGACCAAGTCCTTCTGGTTTCTGGTAGTGCAGCTGGCATACCACACCGTGGCACAGTAGCTGATGACACTCTATGGTGCTTCTGTCAAAGTTTACTAGGAGCTGAGAGGGAAGTTTGGCCTGCTTGAGTTTTCTTGGGGGGGAAAAGCCTCTGGTGAGCTTTCTTCACCAGGTGGGAGGTGTGAAGGGACCATGAGAGGTCTTTTGTCATATGGATTCCAAATAATTTTATGTTATTGTTTCTCTCTACTTCCTCACCTTTTTTTAGAGAGGGGATTGTGTGGTCTTCCTGGATCTCCCAAAGCCCACAGTGATCTCCTTGGTTTTGCAGTGTTCAAGACTAGATTATTGTCTGAACACCGCTTGATCTGATGTTGAACCCCTCTGTAGTGTGTCTCCTCATTGTTGGATATCGGTCCCACTATAGTGGTGTCATCAGTAAACTTCCCCATAGTGTTGGAGAAGTGGATGGGGGTACAGTTATGGGTGAAGAGAGTTAATAGGAATGGACTAAGCAGACTGCCCTGCAGAGTGCACCTGTGTTCAGTATGAGGGTCGACAATGTGTGATTGCCCAATCTAACATTTTGTGGTCAGTTAGTGAGAAAGTCCATGATCCATAGTAGACTGAGGTGGCTAATTTCTGGTTTTGAGTTTTTCCACCAGTTTGTGGGGGACCTAATGTCAATAAATGCATCCACATTTTAAAGACATCCCCTTAAAAACGCCCACAACTTAAATCGGCTATGATTTTTAACCAGAAATGGAAATTTGCTAGCATTTTGTATTTTATATATTTGCAACCACTCACAAACACACTTTGTCATTCTAAGTAAGCATGCAATGACATTTATATACAATCAAATTCTTAATGTTGAAACAAAAGTTCTCGTATTACCTAATTATGCTCTTTAAATTTCACAATATATTAGCTTGCTAGTATTAGTAAAGAGCCAGAGGCAGAATCAAATTCACTGTGAGGCATCGGGAAGGATATCTGGTGTTAATGTCCCATTCTAAGTTCATCCACCCTCACAATATAGGAATTAATCTTGAGAAGTAAAATGGACCTCAGAATTTGTAAATCTTATGTTGCTGTTTTTACAAAAGTATACATAAATCCTAATCGACATATGGCATGTGATAGTTTAAACATGCTCCTGGACTAAGATTTTCTCCCTCCTCTTTTTTTTTGGTAGAAAGGCTCTTCAACGTCAAATAGTTTGTGTTTTTGGCAGGGGAAAAAGATGGGGCGATCAGCTTTCAGTGTGATGACTCTCAACCTATATTCTCTGCAATGGGCAGCAATGAGCCTTTTACATTACTGGAAATGACAGTTCATAACCTTATCTTTGCTGGCTGCTGTGCTTTATAAATCCTCTCTGGGTAAACTACTTCAGAGCAGTTAGATCTGTCACATTTCTTTGTCATCCAAAAGAAAAAAAAACATCCCAGGAGGATGTGCATCCTGTTAACTTGGAGTGTCGAAAAGATAACCATGGTATATGATCCTGAATCTTGGTTTCTCTACTCACCTACCCACTTCCCTCTGTATCTCCTCCAAATACAGGAAGAAACAACAAATACAAACCTTATATTCATATATTCTACGGGGCTACAAGGAGGTGTTATTGCATTCAAACATGCTGATAAAGAACATTCCTACAGTGGATTTTGTTCCATGTTTTATAGACTTTTTTAAAAAGGCTGTTTGAAATCTGTTAGAAGGAATAATAGTTGAATGCAACAGACATACCCGTCAGCCATGATGATTCACATCCGACTTGCAGGTTACTTTTTTTGCTCAGTAAACACAAAAGAGAAAATTGAGTGACGCTCGAACCGAGAAAAAAAAAAGTGCTGTAGATCAATTCCATACCATAGGCTTTTGCTGCAGACTGTTTAGATATTTTCGAAATGTAGATCCTTAAGGCCTCTGGTGACGAAGGTGATTAAGACGAGGTTTAGCGCATCTCTGTGTCATGCAGTTGGGCGTTCAAATCCCGACTGCGCTGTTTCCAACCATGGCCAGAGGTCCATAGTTTTAGTGGGGCATAATTGGCTAAGCCTCACATGGGTATAGGGGTTAGGTTGGATAAAGGAGTTTAGGTTCGCTAGTGTCCCCCTCTGGGCTCAACGGACGCTTGCGGTTAAGTGAAAGCTTCCCTGCTTCATTCTCCTCTGACGGCCAAGTTTTCTCCGCTAGACCGCGATGTGCGAAATAGCAAGGGCTCGTTGTCACATGACTTGGAGGAGACACGTTATGGCTTCCCCCCTCCTGTATATAGGGGTATCAAAAAGTGACAGCCATAGGCAACGCAGGGAATCCAGGTGAGAAAAAAGGGGATAAAATGTAAAAAAAATAAAGAAAAGTAGAGTTTCTCTAACTGGATGATGACTTACAACATAGGTCATAGGTCAACATAGGTCACACCCAGTAAAATGGCAGCCCTTTTTGTGTGGACAAGTCCTTCATCCTGTATTTAGTGGACAGAGAGGCGAAGGAAAAAAGAGCAAAGGCAGGTGTGTAATGTAAAGGGCTGTGTATGACTCGATACTATGGCAATATTTGTGTACACTGGAAACCATCCAAGCAGATAGTACATCAGTTATTACTGATACATGATAATGTGACTGACTAGGAATAGGCTTACAGCAATTGCATCTTAAGATAATCATACTGTACAGCTAAATTCAGATTTCAACATAAGACTCACTAAGTGAGCTAGGCAATTTCAAAGAGAACTGCAAAGTAAAACATTTATTGCATTGACCAACTGACTACAATACAATCTTGTGGAATCAACACAGTGAGCAATACATATTATGCAAACAGCATATCAAATAAACTCATCCATCAAATAAACCGTAACGATCACAATACCTAATGCTCAATAACAACATAATCAAATATCTTATCTTTAGAAGTTAGCATTTATTGACTTGTTTTGTTTTACAAACTGATAAAGTCGCCCAACACCCCCAAAAAAATCAATAAAAAATCCAGTTGTGCCAGTGACAGTAGATGCCTCAAGGCTATCATTACTACTAGCTAGCTCAACAGTGGAATGATGAAGATGCAAGGAGTAGAGGTGAGGAAGGTGTAAGCGTTTAAACACTTGAGATCAACTGTTCAGAGTAACAGAAAGATCAGAAGAGAGGTGAAGAAGAGAGTGTAGAATGGTTGGAATGGGTGGAAAAGTCTTTCAGGGGTGATTTGTGGCAAGAAGTTACTATACTACTACTATAAAAACCACCATGGGATCCATGTGTCTTAAGCTTCTTGATATACTGGTCAAATAATATCTTATGGAAGTTCTCCTACCAGATGAATTTCAAAATTGACCTGGAAGCCACATTCTTATTTTTTATTATGCTCACTCACTCACTCACTCACTCACTCACTCACTCACTCACTCACTCACTCACTCACAGGGTCACAGTGTGCAAATGAACACACTGCAAGGTTGATGTGTATGGGGGCCCATTTTGTGTTCTGTGGGCAATTATATGTGCCTTTGCATTGATGTGTGTGTGCATTTGTGTATCTGTGTGGGGCCAATGCCAGAGGGCAGGCAGCACATTAAGAAATTGACTGGCAGATCTCATTTGGTGTTTAATTTCACAGTCATCTATGAGGGCTCATTAGCCCAGGGCTAGGTAGCTAGATGGTTTTTCAGGACTTTCTACCAGGTACTGGATTCATTGAAAGAGTTGTCATTAGTTGCTGAGTTTATTTGAAATATTTGCGCCAGAGGGGAGGAAAAACGTTGGAATATTTAGTGGGCTTTTTTTGTCTTCAGGTAAATACCCTTGAAGGTGTTCAGTGGCGTCATTCTTGTGTGGGCTAATTGAGAATGACAAGTTAGAGAACACGGTAACCCTTCTGGATATTCTTTGTATTTGCCACATTGTTCAGAGTGAAATAAGATTAACTCAGAAAATTGCAGCCATTTTCTTAAGAGCTCACCTCACCTCACAAAAAGAGGTGAGTTGGTTCAACTGGACCTTAGAAGTTGAGCCGATTCACCTCTTTTTTGGGATTTCCTTAACTGGATTATTAAGCATGCATCAAGACATTTTCTTAAGAGTTTGACATTTCCTGTTTGCATTGATATTAAACTACTACTACTTTTGGCTGCTCGTGTTGGGTGTCACCACAATACATCATCAATCTCAATCTCTTCCTGCCCTCCACATCTTTCTCTGTCACACCAGCCGCCTGCATGTCATCCTTCAATACGTCCATAGACCTCTTCTTTGGTCTTCCTCTTTTCCTCTTGCCTGGCAGCTCCATATTCAGCATCCTTCTTCCAATATACTCCTCTCCACACCATCTCAATCTTATCTCTCTTGCTTTGTCTCTAAACCGTGCAACCTGAGCTTTCCTGCTAATATTTCTAGTCTTGTCATTTTCAGTCACTACCAATGCAAATCTTAGCATCTTCAATTCTGCCCCCTCCAACTCAATCTCGTGTCTTTTTGTCAGTGCTACTTTCTCCAAACCATACAACATAGCTGGTCTCACCACCATCTTGTAAACCTTCCTTTCACTCTGGCTCGTACTCCTCTGTCACAAATCACCTCTGACATTCTTCCCCACCCATTCTCTATCCATTCTGGCACTCTCTCCTTCACTTTTCTTCTGTACTCCCTGTTACTTTGGACAGTTGACCCCAAGTATTTAAACTCATCCACCTTCCTCACCTCTACTCCTTGCATCCTCACCCTTCCACTGTCTCTCCACTCATTCATGCATATATATTCCGTCTTGCTTCCACTGAGTTTCATTCCTCTCCTCTCCAGTACATACATCCACCTCTCCAGACTCAACTCAAGCTGCTCCCTACTCTCACTACAGATAAGTGTCATCCATGAACATCACAGTCCATTGAGACTCCTGCCTGATGTCATTCGTCAACTTTTTCATCACTATTGCAATCAAGAAAGGGTTCAGAGCATATCCTTGATGTAACCCCACCTCTACCTTAAACCCATCCGTCATTCTTACTGCACACCCCACCACTGTCACACACACATCGTGCACCATTCCAACACACTTCTCTGCCACTCCTGACTTCCTCATACAGCACCACACTTCCCCTCTCAGCACCCTGTCATATGCTTTCTCTAAATCGACAAATATATGATGGAACTTCTGACATTCTCTATATTTCTGTATCATCTTTTTCAAAGCAAACATTACATATGTGGTGTTCTTTGGTGGCATGAAACCATACTACTTCTCACTAATCCTTTCCTCTTAGCCTAGCTTCTTATACTCTTTACCATATCTTCATGCTGTGGCTGATCAACTTATACCTCTGTAGTTACTACAGCTCTACACACCTCTCTTATTCTTGAAAATTAAATTAATAATATTAGATAAATAATGATTGGATTTCTCTGCATTTTTGACCCAACCTATTGTATAGGAGCAGTGAGCTGCCAACGTATGGCTCTCGGGGAGCAGTTAGGGGTTCAGTGTCTTGCTCAAAGACACCTCGACATGCTATATGCAGGACTGGGGATTGATCCTACAACCTTCCGATTGCCGATTACAACCACTCTACCCACTGAGCTATGCCTCCCCCAGTATGCATAGTACCAGTATGCATCTTTTCACTTTGCAAGATTGTGTTAGACAATCTAGATAAAAACTCCACTGCCATCTCACTTAAACATAACCATGTCTCTACAGGTATGTCATCTGGGCCAACTGCCTTTCCACTCTTCATCCTCTTCATAGCTGCCCTCCCTTACTCCTTGCTAAACCACTGCACTTCCTGATTTACTATCTCCGCATCATCCAACCTTTTCTCTCTCTGATTTCCCCCATTCATCAGCCCCTCTAAGTTCGCATTCCACCTTTTCAATCAACTCTCTTCATTTATCTGCACATTTTCATCTCTATCCTTTATAGCCCGAGCCTGTTGCACATCCTTCCGCGCTCGGTCCCTCTGCCTTGCCAGTCAATAAAAGTCCTTTTCTCCTTCCTGTCATACAACTCACCATACAAGTCTCCTTTTCTTCCTTCCTCTGTCCAGTTGACACACTAGTTATGTTCCTAGCGGTCTCATTTAATATTTCTTGAGGGGTTGCCCAGCCATCTGGCAACACTTTACTACCACCCAGTGCCTGTCTCAACTCCTCCCTAAACTCAACACAACTGTTCTCCCTCTTCAACTTCCACCATTTGATCCTTGGCTCTGCTTTCACTCTCTTCCAGTTTCTGATCTCCAAAGGCATCCTAGAGACCACCATCTGATGCTGTTTAGCTATGTCCTCCCTCGTTATAAACTTGGAGTCTCCAATCCCTTTCCGATTGCACCGTCTGCATAAGATATAGTCAACCTGTGTGTATTTTCCTCAACTTTTATATGCACCACCATCTGTCCTTCCACGTTTCTCTCATTGACACCTTACCTACCCATCATCTCTTCGTCACCTCGATTCCCTTCCCCAACATGTCTGTTTATCCAATCACCACTCTCTCCTCCTTGGTTAAACTCTTCACTTCATCTAGCTCTCCCCAGAAATCTTCTTTCTCTTCCATCTTGCACCCAACTTGTGGGGTATATCAGAAGTTTATTCAGATACGTTTCATCACCTGGTTGAGTAACGAAACGTATCTGAATAAACTTCTGATCCAGTTGAGCCAATTCACCTCTTTTCGTGTGTTCATCCTAGGTTTTGTGTGGGTTATTGGGCTCTAATTAATCCATGCACAAAATAGCACTAAGCACAGTGGAAGTGTTATTGATAGTTTTAGACATATGCAGTTTTCCATTTCCTACCCAGAACCCATTTCGTTTAAATAGCAAAAGGACTTGCAGCAATCTGAGTGCCCATGAGCATGTTGGTCTTAAAATGAGGTGTGATCAGGCACATTTTTGGCACATTGCTCTCTTGAGGCAGCCGGAGGCGATTATGCTATTGACCAACAAAAACCTAAAGTCAATGGTGCACTATTGTCCTGCTGTTTGAAGGACACATTATTCAAATTGTAAGATGCGCCCACACGTATGGGTGCACAATGCAGCTACACTCTGTTTGGTAGACCCAGGGACATGCATCAGCGCATAAACATGCAGGAAATTACAACAAATACATTGCAATGTAAACATCATGATATTTAAACAAATACATGTTGAATTGAATCTGAACTTTGGTGAATTATAGCCAGTCTCGTAAATGATCACTTCACACATAAGAAGCTCATTTTCCTCAGCAGATGGAAAGCTGCAAAGATGGAAGCAGACCTAGTTTTTAAAGGTTAAGGGAGATGACACTGATTGGTTTAATTAATGATATGTCTGGAACATACCTATGATTAATTGAGACTAAGCACAGCCCTTTCTACCTTGCACCTTACTTGGCACTTAAATTATCCTTTGTTAAATGAGAAAAAAGTAGATTTGGACAATGCCTTAAATGCACTTTGCACTATCTTCTTTAGACCATGCACTATAGATCATTTCAATAAGTCCCTTGAAAAATGCACTCCCTGAAACCACATGGGTGCCTGTTCGTTGAGGACAGAATCCTCCCTCATGGAAACTTATTTTACGACTCCCTTATTCTGTGGCCTTCTCTGGACCCCTTTTCTCTTGATTCATATATAAACTCCTGGAGGGAGAATTTTTTTCTTGATTTAAAAGCAATCTTTGAGATTTTAGCTTTACGTACCATGGATACCTTTACACGTATTGATTGATACTATTAATGGTTTTGGTGTTTGACATATCCATGTCAATTTAAAGGAAATTCCCCAGTTCTGAGAAAAAATCTCTATCCATCCATTGTCAACTGTTCATCTGAAATTGGGTGGCTAAAAACAACAAAAACAACCATGATTGAATATGGATTTTAACTATTGATGTTTCTATTGATATGTAAATAAAGGTGTAGAAACTACGAGTCATTCTCACAGAGTGCTGTGTTCTCTCTCATGATTTGGTGTACAGGTAGATGCTGATGGGCAGCCTGCGTGTTTGGGCTGTGGCCGCCCTGCTGTGGACCTCTGTGTCCTGGTTGGCTGAAGGGATCAGGAGAGGCAGCTTGGAAAAAGGAGATGGATCACACAACTCCTGGGAAAAACACTCCACGGTAATATAGAAAGATCTCTCTCTCCCTTTCTCTCTCTCACTCTCACTCACTCACTCACTCATATATTTTGCAGTAGCTTTCTACGAAATTCCTAAATTGAGTTTAATCTCTAATGAGCACTAAAAATGTTGGCAGACCAAGGGTGATAGATTAGCATCCACAGCTTGAGGTGAGTCTTGTTATGAGAATGGATCTGCTTAGGGGAAAAGTGTCACAGAGTACTCGTATTCAAGGTTGATAAGTATCTTTTGAAAGACGTTCACTTTATGTATGATGGTAAATGGTAAAAGTCGTTTTCACAGTCTTATATTATCAGTGTAAAAAAAATAGCTGGTGCAGATCTGGCAACATTTTGAGCAATAAGCTAAAAAGTTTGCATTTATTTCTAAAGCATAAGCTCTGGAGAACCAAACTTTGCACAGAGATGTCTTCAGATTACGTATTCATTAAAGGTTCTGCAGGTACACGTAGACAGTCAAACAAATAAATCCAAGCATGGACCCGTCATGCACGTGCACAAACAAAGACACACAGATGCACATATATACACACTTGTGCGAGTGCAGTATGTTAACAGAAAACACACAAATACAGAATCAAATACGTACATGTTTACACAAGCTTTAGAAGTTACCATAAATTGAGCCCAATCACATATTTTTTTTCTATTTTGAGTCTTTAGTGAAATATTTTCAGTTCTAATGCAATACAACTACATAGAAATCCTATTTTTCTCTTCAAGTCTCTGCCACTCTCATTTGTGGTCTTCAATATCTTGTACGTGGCCATCAAACTCTAGTCTTTATCAAGAAGCCGGAATTCATTTACATGAAATACCCTTCCGTTTCTCCATTTTTATTAAAAAAAAGTTTTTTGTTAAGATTTTTTGTGTTTCTGTTTTCCTCTACCTACTAGCTGTTTCACAAATCAATTACAACGTTTCATTTTATGAGTTAGCTAAATGGCTCCAATGTGATTGGAATAAATATGTTCCAATGATTGAGTGTCCTCAAAAAAGGCGAGTAGTCTTTAATTTTCTACAATGAGGAGATATTTTTACTTTGACTGTTGGGACTGTATGGGGATAGGTATGCTGGGTTACTTGGCAGTTCTCTTCATCTGTTTCTCTCAGTATCTCTGCAGAGGGAACAGGGTGCACAAGTATAGCAATTGTAATATTGTGTTTACCAGTCAGTGAAATAATTTGCAAGGGCATCCTTTTGTCATCATAGTCAATTTTCTGTAGCCCTGTGTAAAATGCACACCCATTTCAAAAACCAATTACCTCTTGTGTAGATGTGTTCTTTTTCTTTTACTCAGAGTTCCTTTCCAAATAATTCGGGCATGTGAGGCCAGGCAGATACTCAAAGTTGCTTACTGGTATTTGTGTGGATTTGAGTAATTGAGTGTTTGTGATTCGGCACTTTATTGAAGTGGTACCTGTTCTGTTTGTCTCTCTGCTTTTCCCAACAAGTATGATGGGACAGGATCCAATATATTAGGGTGACACTGAGTAGGAGTGTCTTGCTCCCAGATTAAGTTTTCAAAGTGAGAGGAAGTAGAGTGTGTAGTTATACTACAAACAGGTCTGTCTTAATATTTTTAGATGATATCATAATCAGAATAAATAAGGTCTCTTTTATGTGTCACAGTTAGGCCCCACATGGATCTACATGGAGCGTAGAGGATTAAGGCCAGATATTCTTCTTGATGTCTTTTAGTGAGACTGAACCTGTGACACCTGGCTTTTCATTTCTTGATGTGTGCGCTCTACCACTGATGTACTGTGGCCAGAACCCTATACTTTTTCCCTTTCCAACAGTAAACTCTGGTGTTGAATATTGCGTTGTTCATCTTAGAATGTGTTAAGTCAATTTTGATGATTATTTTTACAAGAATAACATTTTGTTTCACCGTGCCCATTATATCTAGACTATTTCTATATCTGGTATTCCCTGTGTTTGTATATCCTTATATTATAATAATTGAATTAAGGAAAATTGTTAGTTTATCCCTCATTAACCACTTAAACATACATCTATTGACTGTGATCACTAGCAATGTGTGAGTCCTGGTGCTTTAAAACAAATTGGCTGTTCTATTGGTATTTTGTTCTATAATCTTATTGACATACCACTTTAACCCTAATATGAGACACAATCCATCTCTCACAACCCGCCTGAAGTGGAAGCATATGGGAGTAAAGTCTTGCCTACCATATGGTGTAATTTCTGCGATAAATATCTTGAAGGCTTGGTAACTATCATTGTAATGAATTCATAAAACAAAGCTCTCTCAAAGAAAAGTGTCTGATAGATACATCCACGAATGCAGACTGTTCAATGGCAGTATGGTGGCTTGGTGGTTAACCACCACTGTTGCCCGAGGAAGAGGGAACCTGGTCTGAGCTTTGATCCTAGTGCTTCTGTGTGGATTTACCCAATCCCCATGTCTGTATGAATTGATTTGGTTCCCTCCAACATTTCACATGCATGTCTGGTGAACTGGGCTAGGCTTTCTACGTGCTCTAAGGCTATATTCAGACTCAGATCTGTTTTTTGGCACATCCAGATTGGGACCAGATGGCTTTAAGCAAGTCTAGGCAGTAAGAAAGACAAAAAAACAAAAACAACAACACAAAAACATGGAAACAGATTTTTTTTATAAATCAGTTTAAACTACTTTCAGAGGTGATTTGAAATATGATTCAAACTGAATTTCCAAATGTCTGGCACTCGAATAAGGCTTCCCACTGTCTTTTACGTCATATGCATATGCTTAGCGTGCCACACCACTTGCTGCACAATAATGCAGCATGAAATACGGTATCATACTATATCCACCTACTTCATGGCTCAGGCTGTCTGCTACAACAGAATTCTGCACTGCAACCAAACAGCCATGGTGTGGAGTGTGAGGATTTATATCGACTCTACAAACTGCAAGTTGTTTTTATTCAAGTAAGCATGGATATGCATTTCCGCTTCATTACCATAGTGGCCAATGCGAATAGGTTAAGGATGCTTGAACCATGGATTTAAATCACTTGAATTACATCATAAATGATGAGATGTATCTGCAATATGTTTGGATATTTTTTTACTGTGTGTTTACCAAGAGATCCGTTTTACATGGCAAGATCAGGAATGGACTAAGAGTTTGTAGAAACTTGGGGGATTGAGGTCCGATGTCATTCCTGATGCCCTGTGGTGGGTTTGAACCTACAATCATTGACTCGTCAGTTCCCAGAGATGTGCACTCTATCACTGAGCTCCCACAGCCCCATTTATGTGTTTTTTTAATTTATTTTTTGGTAAATAGATAAGTTGAGCCTTTTAAACAGATGTTTGTTTGGCATTTTAAAACCAATATCCCAGTAACATTATTATTTCGATATTTGCTAAGGAAATGCATCACTCTAATTGATGTGTAGCAACATTACAACATGGTATAACCTTTGAAACGCAATATCAGTCTACCTAAAATCTCATGAACGTTGATGGCACGTATTCACCACATAGCCTACAGCTTACATAAAAATTAGCCACTTTAAAACCTGCTATCATTTTTCATTTATTGACTCTAGTTGTTATCGGTTTCAATGCCTTTGCACATTTTCCTTCCAGTACAACAGATTGGCACTAATGTCTTGATCAGGTAAAGTAACCATATCTAGTTTGGCTAAGTCAGAAACAAAAGATTTGAACCTTTATAGTTCAGGCCAAACTCAGTGAGTGACCAAGAGATTTTTTTAATACAAAGCTTAAGACACTATTAATTATATTTTCCTCTTGTTTTGGTCATATTTCTACGTGTTCATTATTTGTTGTGTTTTAGTGGTGCTGATCTTAATTGGCTGACAAATATAGAATTTCAATTGTGAATATATTGAATCATTTAGGATTTCCATATAAAATATTGATGAGATAGTATTCAGTTCTCATCACATCAAAAAGAGTTGCTACATATTAAATTGATGAGGGTATTCCATCCATAGTGTTCCAGGATAAGTCTGGTGACCTCTGATCCTTAAAAGAGTGGGCTTAGAAAATGGATGGATAGGCATTCGAATCCAAAGCTGGATGATATTATTATCTTTTCCTTCTGACACGTTAAATAATTCCTTAGATTTACACAATTGATGCACATTAAACCACCTCTTATTCAGAACTGATATTTACGAGTTACCTTTTAAAAATCTTCTCTATTCCTTTACATTCGATTTGAGGTAGTTGCTTAAAATCAGTCCTCTGGTGGAAAAATAAAATCCCACAACTCTCTTTTTTTAATTAGCCCTTTGTGCTGTTTTGTTACATTGGCACAAGAGTTTGAGGATTAGGATGAGAGACAACTAATGCCAGGTATCGTGGGTTTGATCCCACTCTAGGGGTATCAGGAAGGGCAACTGGCCTTAATCCCCCATTTTCCATCTAGGTCTTTGTTTACTCCCACAACATGGGGACTAATAATTAATTGTTAAAGACAAAAAAAGAAGGCCAAAGTCTTAGGTCTTGGAAACCTTAGGTCTTGTCTTGCTGGCATGAATAATCTCTATGATACTTTTTCTGCATAAAACAAATACTACCCAGATCTCATAAACAGCATATATGTATAAAAAACAACATATACAGACACTTTAACCACACAACCTCATGCTTGTCTCAATCTTCTGTGAAATGAAGCATGCCCACCCTCTAGTCTGTTTTGGGTCTGACTACTCAGGCTCTGCCAACTTGGCAACTGGCTGCGGGATGTCATTTTCCCCTAGTGTTTCAGTCCCTTTAAATCCCTTGATGCAAAAACAAATTCTTCGGCATTCCCCTTGTTTCTCCCACCAGTGTATGAAAGTAAAAAGCTGTCAATTGGCAGCAGAGTTTAAAGTTGACCCTGAGGTATTGGATTGTATAATTATGCAGGATGTATTCCTAAAGCCCTTAGGGATGAATATTGCCAGATTTCTTCTATTTATTCATTCTCTCCATGCTTGAAATACCCTCAAAACTAAAGAAAAATGTGAACACTTTAACAATGGAGCTTCTCATGCTTGTAACATACAAGCGAAAAAAGAGAATGCTAGGAATGTGCCTAAAAAGTCCAGATTTTGATGCTTCTTGTCTTAATTTTCTCGAGGCCATCTTAAATAATGGTGGCGGTACTTAATGAGAATAATAAGAAATATCATACCATATTGGTGGCTACACTTACAGTAACAATACCAGTGGCAGGTGAAAAGATTCCATTGCGTCGTTGTAGCCAAATTGAGCCAAGTGTGAGTAGGCCAGACTGAACTAGATCAGTTTTTTCTAACCCTGGTTTAATTGATAGAAAATGTTCAAGATAATGATAATATGGTTCATTTGAACTCGGAGCTGTAGCACTGTGGTGCAGTGATTAGAGCAGTCACCGCACAGTAAGAACTGCTGTAGATTTGATTCCCGGCTAGCTGGAAAGTCAGGGTCTTTTCTGTGAGGACTTTGTATGTTCTCCACCATGTCTGCATGGGTGTCAGCTGGTAGCTCAAGTTTCCTCCCACAGCCCAAAGACACATTAGCCGGGTGAATCGGAGATAATGAAATGCCCCCAGGTGTGAATGTGTGGATGAATATGGGGGCAACATAGCTCAGTGGGTAGAGCGGTCGCCTGGCAATCGGAAGGTTGCAGGATTGATCCCTGGTCCTGCATATATCATGTTGAGGTGTCCTTGAGCAAGACACCGAAACCCTAACTGCTCCCTGAGCACCATATGTTGGCAGCTCACTGCTCCTATACAATAGATAGGGTCAAAAATGCAGAGAAATCCAAATTTCCCCTTGCAGGACTGGTAAGGGAATCATTATTATTATTATTATTAATATAAATCTGTCTGTGGATCCGTCCTGCAGTGAACAAGCAGCATATCCAGGGTGTTTCCCCGTTTCCTGCCCAATGAGCAGTGAGATAGGCTCCAGCCCCCTGCAACCCTAATTAGGATACATGTCTTGAAAAATTAATGAATGAGTGAATGAAATTCTACTTTGGATCAGTGCAGGTGAAGTTAAATTCAAATCTGACATGGAATAAATTGGTCTGTCGTTTCTTCCCCCTATCTCATTCTCAGCTAACCAACCAACTAGCTTATCAGATGCAACCAGATCATACAAAGACAAATTAGTCTACTAGATAATAATACATGAAAGCTGAATGAGGTGTAGACAGTGATAGTATGGCAGACTATTAAAATTATAACATCTATTTAGTGTACTATTTGACATTAGTATATCACATTACCTCACATAGCAATACATATGAATACATTTAAAAAAATTCCTGGAAGAGGGTTCATTGCACATAACCATATAAAAAGCAAATTAATTTAATTGGAATCAGCTATTGGGTCAACACGTGGTAACCAGGAAGATAGACAAATGGGTGTTTGGTACTCAAAATCACCCTTCAAGTAGTACAAAAGAAAGGGTAACCATTAAATTCAAGACATAAGATTTTCAGAATGTTTTTTTTTAATTAAAATAATCATGCTAAGACAAATAGGGGGAGCATGGCTCAGTGGGTAGAGCGGTCGCCTGGCGATCGGAAGGTAGCAGGTTCGATCCCCGGTCCCGCAAAGAAGCGTGTCGAGGTGTCCCTGAGCAAGACACTGTTCCCCTAACTGCTCTGCCCTGTGATAAACTGGCGACCCAATTTCGGATAAGCGGTTGACAATGAATGGATGGATGGATGGATGGACAACTATTTAGGCTACAGATGTGTTTCTGCACAGGGGCCAAAAAGACAAGTTCCTGCACTTAACCATCTAAAGTTTTATGTAAAATGTTTTGACCTCCTTGAAATATACGACAAATATCAGCAGGGGTTTGTGAGTGATACTCATTGAAACCAGGTTTATTAGTTATAGCCCCATCCACTTCTTAGACTGCTGTATGTAGAAACACCACAGCCAGGCCATATGAATTGCATGTGCAGTCTTCAGAATTTAAAGTGATCACATTGAACTAATGGTGGGTGCTAACCAAACCATTTGGTAACAAATCAGAACTTTGAGGTCATTTATCATGCTTGTTTTATTTGTTGACATTTGTTGTTTGGATTCAAGCAGATATGCACAGATCGTCATCATCATATGCACAGAATGCTTTTAAAGGACTCCTGTTCTGATTCAAAGACTTTTCTTTTTCGCTGTTTTGAAAACACGATTTATGGAGAAAGAAACTGGAAGAGATGAAAGAAACAAACAAACATGTAAACATTGAGCGAGACAAAATGAGACGCTTGGAGAGTTCGGAGGATGATAAATGGAGTGGAAGGTTACACAGTAATGTAGAGACATGCATAGACCAAAGAAACAGGATGGGAACAGACAGTGCTGCTGAGGGGAAGAGAAAGATGACAGTGTTACAGATGGAAAAGAAGCTATTTCTAAACTACTCTTTTTCTGACTCGGGCATCAACCAGGAAACTATCCAAACATCTTGGTGTTGAAAAATATTGTGATTGCTGAGTGTGAACTAGGACTGAAATAATTATTTGATATTTTCAGTCTACTAGTACAGCTATAATTAGTCATTTGAATTTTCAGATGGACCTTTCTTCAGTAATGGTAATGACGCTTTTGTCCAGAACATAAAACGGAGACTCCAGAAGATGTTTGCTGCTGTACAGAGCTGGTTGACTACTTAGTGTGTCTGTGTAGTGTTATGTGCTCATGTTTTTGCATTGATGTATTGACGTAGACCAGAGGTCATTAATTCAAATGGTGGTTGAATGACAGACAATAATAGACTGCTGCCCACCAGTCCTCTGACCTATAGATGGCAGATTTGATGGACCCTCTGACACCGGTGAACATCCAGGGGATAGACATTAACATCTTGAGGTCCTACAAGTACCTGGGTGTTCAACTGAACAATAAACTGGACTGACTGATCACTCAAAAGCACTACATAAGAAGGGCCAGAGCAGACTGTTTCTGCTGAGGAGACTGAGGTCTTTTTGAGTGCAGGGGTCACTCCTCAAGACATTTTATAACACGGTGGTGGCACCAGCCATCTTCTATGGAGTGATCTGCTGGGGCAGCAGCATCTCAGCTGTGGATAGGAAGAGACTTGATAAGCGTGTTAAGAAAGCAAGCTCAGTCGTGGGATGCCCCCTCAACACTGTGGAGGTAGTGGGACAAGGGAGGACGATGGCTAAGCTGTCATCCATGATGGGTAATAGTTATCACCCCATGCAGGACTACATTGCTGGGCTAGAGAGTTCCTTCAGTGATAGGTTACTGCATCCAAGGTGTCTGAAGGAGCGTTTCCGTAGGTCTTTTCTTCCTGCAGCCATCAGGCTCTTTAATCAGCACTGCTCCCACAATAAAACAACCCCAAAACATGTACAGCAATAA
>OMLC01002770.1:1164-26434 GCA_900302585.1 Regalecus glesne
TTTTTTTCTCTTGTTTTTTTTTTTTTTTGGTGTGGGGGGGGGGGGGGGGTTACAGACATCGAAATGCAAAGCAAATTGAGAAAAGTCCTAAAGAAAAGAAAAAAAGTTGGTAAGGTTGATAAGACGGCACATAAAGCAACAGACATAGATCAGCAGGTACGGTAAATCACAACCAAGATTTCCTAGTTGTTGTTTTCCCCTAGCCTAAGAGATTATCTTGGATGAGAAAGAGTTTCAATCTTGTACAGTCACTGGTCACCCTTTATTTAGCCGCACAGTTGTATGTTCCAGGTTGACAATGTTAACCAGGATATGGATCCAGAATGAGTTCATACACATATCTGGGGTAAACTAGGTGTTCAAAATTCTTTTCTTTGCAGAGGTAAACTCTTCAAATACTATTCTTAAGTGAATTTGCTTTAGCTTGACATCAGAATTATCATCAGGGAGACAAAAACCAGGATTAGGAATATAAAAAATGTTGAGTATATCTACTAAAGCCGAGTTTACGTGACTCCAACACAGAGATATCTGGACAATCCCAAAACATGTGTGAGAATGTTCCTGGTGCAGTAGTGTTGCAATTGTCTGCTGTATAAAGCATAGTTGCAGTAGTGCATTTGGATGTCCTGGCGTTTTTCTGTGCTATCCTACATGTCTGAGCTTTTGTTGCATTCTCCCTGGGATTTTTTCCCCCTTTTTGGAGGGTGCAATAAGAAAGTGATTTTCCACTTGACTGAACACAGTCTGCCTGTTTATGTAGAAAAAACACAGCCAAAGATATCAAAAGGAAAAACATGCTCAGTGCAGGGGGACTAAAAGAATATAAAGCCCCCTCTCGTTCTGGAGTGGGAAATTTCTCTCCAGAGAGAATTTTTTAACTGTAGAACTGTAAAAACCAAAAACCCTCTTGACTTTGACAGGCACCTGTCCATTTGCAGGTCTTTTCTAGTTATTTTAAGTCCTTCAGAATGGTGCAATCAGAAGGTGCCTGTTGAATGTTGGGATCTATCAGCCCCTTTTCTATATGGTACAACATAAATAATTCCCTTAGAGGTTTTATGAGGAATACTCAGCTCATACATGGGGCCGTGGTAGCCTAGTGGTAGAGCGTGCGCTAGACATCACAGATTTAATCCCACCATTGGACATCAGAAATTGCATCCTACATGCTTCATCTAAGTCCATGTCCATCCCAATAATATGGGGCCTAATCATAACATGTAAAAATGGATCTCTATGAAGCTCATGCATAGCCCCCTTATTTGTCTATTGAAGAAGTCCGACTGATGCCAAGGTTCGTTGATAGAGGCCACATCCACAGGGTCCAGGGACCCAAAGCTGAATGACAAATGGTACGATCATGGCAAGTGGCGATTTAATGACCGCAGAGCTAGTAGTCATCCATAACGTAATGTAATCACCTTGTCACCTCACAGGCCAATGAAGGTTGCTAAAAGCAAGGATAATTAGACTTTATTGGAGTATGAAAAGAGATTCACACTACCTATGCAAGAGGCAGGAATGCAGAGAGTTAAAGAAACAGTAGGATATAAGTGAACCGCGGCTGAAAGAAGGTAAAATACAGTCTGAAATTGATGAAGATTTAGTGGAGGTTCTTTTGGATCCCCCCCTGGAATAGTTGCTCTACTGCATTGAAACTCAACAGACCTTTCCCCTCCCAGTTTAGAAATTGTTTGAGTGCGTTCCAAGGGCTTTTGTCTTTCACTAAATCTTAAATGGCTCAGATCAGTTAGGCTGTTAACTGTAGCCTTTTCAATCTTTTCCATATTAGCAGGATGAATTCCTTGATTTTTCAGACTTAGCCCAAAATAGTTTATAATTTTGTACTTGGTAAAGACCTCATTAGGTAAACATGCGTCTCGCTTCCAGCCACAGCACAATCCAGCGTATCCTTCCCCCGGTAGGCGCCAGAAAATTATAACGAGCCATTAGTGCATTAAACACATGCTATCTCATCTGTGTGACTGGTCACATGCTGTTGTTTTGTGTTTCATCAAAGGTGCCATGTATATTTCAAAGCACTGCCTGGCTAATGAATGAGCCATCTTCATACCAGGGTTGTTTCTAACAGCTTGTGATCATTGTCACTAATGTCCCTTAGTGATCTGATAGTATTTTGGTGCCTATTTGCTCTCTCACCGTTTCACTCATTTGCCTCTTTGAAACTTTGACTCAAATACCACACTTACAGATGCAAATACACGCATATACACACTCTCACAGGGATACACTGGCAAGCGATCCGAACTTGGAGACCCTGCAGAGGTGTAGTTGGTGGCTATGATTTATGTGCAGTTTAACTCGATGCTGTTGCGTAGCAGTGAACTCTGAAGCTGATTAATGTGGCTGCCTTTTTTTTCCTTTTCGTAGCCTGTGGTTACAGAGGCCGACCTTTGGTCCAGTAACAGGTCAGCAGACTCCCGCTGACATCCCTGCACAGTAAGAACCCCAGCACTCGCCTCACTTACCTACTAATGAGGCTCCTCCGGCCATCGTGACGGCTTGCAAAGGGCATATGGCACAGTCATTCATCACGATGACTTAAGACGGACCACACCACACTGTGATTCTGATAATGCAACATTTAAATAACCTCTATCAGCCACGCGTCAGAGGATATCATGTGGTCTGATATCATTGGATGGTCTTTGGAATAATGCAGTTTAACAGGCTGATTCTAAGGTAGCATAACCTTTATTCAGATTTTCCCACAAAACAAATTTTACCGTGAGGGTTTTCCCCATGCTTCAGTGCCAAAAGTAACCGTCTGCCAGTGTTGCTCAAAGCATTGGGCTCTATTATCTTGTTTGAGAGTGATGCCATGTGCTTGGAGTTCTAAAGGGTGAAATTCCTATGCTGAGATTGAAACTAAACAACATTAAATGTTGCTAATTTTATGAAGGTGATATTGTAGTCTCTAACATGAAAGCATCTTTCTTGAAGCACTTTTTAAACTTTGCTCTCATCTTTTAACCAATTTTAGGCACAGTTTGCTTTTGTTTTTTCCACAGGTTCACATTTACATCTATCTGTTGGATTCATTCATCGGTTAATTTGACCCTTTGTGCTGTTTACTACAGTTAATGTTGCTAGCACATTTATGTCAAGTTGTATATCAGATGTTGGAATAGTCTTATAATAATAATAATAATAATGATTCCCTTATCAGTCCCGCAAGGAGAAATTTGTTCTCTGCATTTTTGACCCAACCTATTGTATAGGAGCAGTGAGCTGCCAACATATGGCGCTCGGGGAGCATTTAGGGGTTAAGTGTCTTGCTCAAGGACACCTCGACATGCTGAATGCAGGACCGGGAATCGAACCTGCAATTTTCCGATTGCCAGGCGACCGCTCTACCCACTGAGCTATGCTGCCCCGTCGGCAAAAGAGCTGGCGGCAGGATACGAACCCACAACGCCTGTCTCCCAGGTGTGCATTCTACCTGCTGAGCCACCACAGCAAGGGTTATATCAATTTCTAGGGTTATTCCTAATGTGTACCTCCTACTCATACAGAATCGGACAAACTTGTGGAAACCTCTCATGTCTGTTCAAGGAGTCTGAATGCATGTTACAAGAGAGTTTAACCTATCTTAGCTCAAGTACTGGATGTCTGTAGGGATCATTAGCAGCTCCTCTCAAAAGAAGGGAAATGTATCTTCAACCATTGTACACATTATCCTAGCATCAACATTTTTTCTAAACCAACTTTTCCATAGGTACATGTAATATCCTAAAGAGTATATAATAGTTCTGAGCTTTTTTCCTTACTACACATATCTTCCTCCTTCTACTGTAAGGTTATTTTTCTTCCCCCTGCCGCTCACCGAAGTGGAGGCTGGTAGGCACCCTGAACCACAAACTGGACCAGACTCCCAGTGAGCTGACCTTGGAGCCCCAAGTACCGAATTCAAACCTCTGGTATCACTCAGTACTGCCGAGCAGGGCTCTGATGCCTGGATCCAAGGTGTAAGTTTCAGAAGGGGCAGCATAGCTCAGGGGGTAGGCTTGTTAACTAATAATCAGAGGACTGGTGGTTCTCTGGCTCTTGCCAAAAGTGTGTTGAAGTGTCTTTGAGCAAGACTTTTAACCCCCTAACTGCTCAAGCCCTGAGATGGAATGGTGACCTGCCAAGGGTGTTTCCCCATCTTTCATCCAATGAACACTGGGATAGGCTCCAGCCACCCTGTGACCTGTTCACATAGGCAGTTGACAATAGATGGATGGTTGTTGTAAAGATGCTACATGTACTTGTTAACCCATTGTTTAAGAAATATTATTAACACTAGGCTATGAGTATAAAGTACTAACTATTAGATTTGGAAGACCTGCTAATGATCCCAGTAGACATCCAGCAATTGAGCTAAGCTACACCAAGTTCACCGTTGAACATAATCTTCAAACTGCACCATTTAAAAAAAAACATCCATGAATTTGACTCAATGTGTAGGACACAGTAAAAATCCCTGTAACCGAACCACTCCTTTAACTGATGAATACAGAGTAATGGAAAAGTAGGATAAGAAGACATCCACTTACCAATATCAGAATCACCGACACCAGAGGAGTTCAACTTACGAAAGATCTCCTGCTTCTTAGATTTCACCATTGGGGAGGTGTTCTCCAGCTTAGTGAAGAAAGAAGGTAGGTAGCTGACACTCCCCGGGGAGCGCGAGTCACTCCTGAATGGGGTTAAGAATCAAAATAGAGGTGAGTGGAGCAGCAGTACACTGGCAGGCGTTCACACTTGCCACCACCTTACTCGTCAATCAAGTCATATTGGACAGCAGGATATTCTGCTAACAGGAATCAACAAAAGTAACAAATAAATCTATCCATACAATGGTGAAGTCTTTGCTATCAGTTACTCACACACACACCAAGAAATTAAACTTCAGAGCCTTAGCCACACTATGGAATCCATTTATAGGTTGTCATATAGCGTTAGCATACAGGCTTTCAACAGGAAGCTAATATGGATGATGAGACAGAGTGGGAGATCATTGGAGGACATGGTGGGAGTGGCAAGTATTGCCAGTGAAACACAACCAAGGAGAGTGGAAATTTTTCTCTGGCTTTTGCCTCACAGCAAGAAGGTCCTGCATTGAATCCCGTCCAAGGTCCTTTCTGTGTGGAGTTTGCATGTTCTCCCTGTGTCTGCGTAGTTTTCCTCCAGGAGCTCCAGTTTCTTCCCACCATTAATAAGACATACAGGAACTGCAGATGTGAATTAGCTTGAAGCTATAATCTGGTGCAGCTCATCAAATGATGACATGAATGTGAAAATCTGCACATGGTCCCTTTAAAAAAGGCAACTTTGGCGGTTAAGGAGGGTGTAGAGTTATGCATGCATCCTCATACATGTAGAGAGACTGACTCCTTCTGTTCACCAAAAAGCTGGATTTTTCTCTGAGGAAAATGTGTGTGTAATGAGCCGTACTGTTTCCACCAGATCCACTTGCAGCCATACGGGCACACCACCACCTGTAGCATTCACTATATAACATGGTGGAACACATTATGCAAATCGGCTCCCCAACCTGGGGCAATGACAGCTCTGCTCTATGGAACGCTGGGCCAAACCAGAAGTAAGATCAGGGATCTAACCATGAACTTCAGGATGCTAGCATCAAGAATTTCATGAGCGTAGCAAAACAGAAGTTTTATAAAGCACATTATTGTGTAAGCAGCGACCCTATGCATGAACGACCAAAGGGCTATGACAATGTGTTCAATCCCAGTGACAAAAAAACAGCTGTTTGTTATCAGATTTGTTAATCCGTCTTCTTCTGTCACCAAGCAAAAAATCTTTAATTTGAGTTTATAAAAATGTATAGTGTGACTTCTGTACCTGATCTCAGGGTTGTCAGTTTCTCGTCTCTGGGGCGGTGGAACACCAGCATCCTGTTTCTCCATCCCCTGATAGCTTTGGGGAGGGGAGATGGGCTCGTAGTTCTCCATTGGCCTGCCTCCTCTCTCTGGGGATTTACCAGGCCTGCACACAAAGGGAAGTAGACAGGGACAACGGTTAGTAAGTTGGGGGTAATTCAATGTTGCTTTATGAGTGCTTTAGGCTTGGATGGCTGGTTGAAGGACCTGGCTCTAGGTTTCTCATGAGCATTCTCTGGGGATACTCTGCTAGAGGACCTCTGGTGGTGTTGGGCTTGATTCTCTGGGCTGTAGCGGCTTGGCACCTTGGCACGACCAGTGGTGGATACAAGTGGCATTGTGCTCTGGAATGTGGTACTAGCAGAGGAGGCTGGAGGAGGGTCCTGGTTCCGGGCAAAGTCCTGGGTTATGATATGCTGCAGCAGGGGAAAAACCACAGGGTTAAGTGGGTCTACTTTTGGCATTTTGTTATGTAACTGCATGAGTGCCTTGTGTGGGACTTATTTTACACTCCAGTATTTCTTACCGAGATGTGGTCTGCTAAGGTCATGACCCGGTGGGTATTTGGGATCTGGGAATAGCTGTCAGCCTGGGAAGAGGGGGGCTGCTGAGAACTGGGCTGTGGCTCCCGGTAACGACTCATGTCAAAGCAACGCATGCCTGGAGCTGAGGGCAATCGAGACACAGAGCTGGGTTGAGCATGAGTGTGTGTGAGTGTGTGTGTGTGTGTGTGATTGGGGTGGGGGGGCTAAATGTGTCAGTAGAACATGTGGTCTATATTCACCTGTGACTCCCAGAAATTTGTCTACAACAGTCTTGTGACTAGTCTGCTACAGAGGAATGATGTCTGTGGTTTTCAGATGACAAGTTCAGGGGGTTGGTAAGTCATTTGAGTTGTCTTATAGTAACTCAATTTCTCCACCAGCTAAATATAGTCGGGATACAAACATTTTCAATCAGCTGTTCTTGAATTGAGGTTGTTATGTCTCTGTCACATTTGTTCTGAAGTTAAATAACAAATGCTTGATTTAAAACCATAAAATAAAGCAAAACCTGGTAATCCCAAACGGATTTTTCTGATCCTCACCTGTGGCCTGGGGTTGTCTATCCTCTGGTTTGTCTTGTTGGGGCTGGACTGGGGAACTGGCCGGGCTGATCACCTCAATGGCTCCTCCACCTTGGTTCTCATATCGATTGGATGACACTGCAGAATAATGTGGGAACCATTTACGATTAACACTCACAAAAGAATGCTTTATTCAGACAAAAGATAAGGTTATACTTTAAACAGTATACTGCAGAAAAAAAGGAATTCTTTCATACATTATCACATGATATCCTCATTGGCCATCCAAATCTTCTAACCCACATGTATCCTAGAGACTTACAGCTGCTGGAGGAGTCAGAACTCTGAGAGCTTCTCTCTCTGGAGTCTTTGTCCGAGGCTATCTGCCTGGTGATGATGACGTCAATGAAGTTGGCGGCTGTGATTGTGGTCTTTCCGCGGGTGCGAAGCTCCTCTTCAATGCGAGACTTGGTTTGGGGGCCCTTATCCTTGGCTCCTAGACCAGCACCCTCTGCATAGGCTGGGTGGGGCTTACCCCCAGGCAGTGACATGGTGTTGTAGGGAGACGGCATGGAGCGTCTTTCTGCCTCCTGTTGCTGATGTTCAGCTGCCCGCCGTGCTGTAGCAGACAAGGACATCTCCTCCTCCCTGTCGCGTTTCCCATCCTTTACCTTAGCCACATCCATCTGGGGGGCAGAGGCTGCAGCATCCACCAAGGCCGCCAGGGCATCAGCTGCAGTGCTGTAACGAGAGCTAGCCTGAGCGGCTACCGTCGATTGGGGTCTGAAGGGTAAATAGAGATGGTGTGAGCAATAAGATGCAGGCTTTGATTGTGTTTCGAAAATCATGGCTACACGCTGTCTTTACAACACATCTAGAGTCTATAAAGCGTTTTTAAAGACCCAAATAAATACAATGAACAAAATATCACAGATGTAGTTATAAATGGTCAATAATCGATTCATCCATCCATCCATCATAAATTGCTTATCCGATTCGGGTCGTAGGGTCATGCTGGAGTATATTTTTTCTGATTTCCTTATCTGGATTACTGAGTGTGCATAAGGACAGATGTAAGGCAAGTTTAGACTTACACAAGCGAGGTGATAACACTTTTGCTGTTGTTGGTGCCTTGGAAGATGCTGGGTCGCTGCTGGACCACACCTTCTTGTGACCTCATGGAGGGGGAAGGGGAACGCATATAACCTCGGCTCCCTGGCCTGCCTGGTTGATCTGAACCTGAATGACGCAAACCAACATTACTGAAAAAAGTGTGTACTGAGGAGTCACACTAATCTCACCAATCAATCAATCAGTGGGAAAGCAATGATCTGCCCTGTTGTTTTGAACAGTACAACCCCTCCCACCTCCACGCAGGTAATCACTTGCGGCGGCTGCCACTGCTCTCTCCCGCTCCCGTTCTCGGAGTTCGCGTTCCCTCTCTCGCTCTCTCTCCCGGTGTTCCCTCTCTCGCTCTTTCTCCCTCTCTTTTTCCCGATGTTCTCGCTCCCTCTCTGCATTGACAGCAGACTGGGTGGCTGCAAGGTGGGCTTGGTGACCTGGGAACACAACAACGGACATCAAACACAAAGAAGGAAGGGGTTACAAATGGGCTCTGGTAATACTCAGCTCAGCAGGGGTGGAAGAGATGAGGCAACAGACCTCTCTACTGGTTCACATGTCACAATTAGTAGCTCACCAGTAGAGTGTGCAACTACAAGTCAGGCATTGCAGGTTCAATCCCACCACGTGGCATCAGGAAAAGGGCATGTGGCCTTAATCCCCCATGATCAGTAATTGTGAGAAATATGCTGTAAAGCGCTTTGAGCGGTCGATAAGATTAGAAAAGAATGAGTCCATTTAACGGTTATGTACCATGTCTGTTTTACATGTCAAGATTAGTCCCCGTGTTGTGGAGATGGACACGGACTTACATGCAGCTAGGGGGATTAAAGCCGGATGCCATTTCTTACGTCCTGCACTGGTTTCGAACCCACTGCCTCTGGGCTTGTCAGTTTCCATATCACGCAGTTATCATTGTTCCTAATGTTGTCTAAAAAGAACTGCATAGCTAAGCTCCAGCCAACTTTTTCCCTTTGAGTCTCCTGATGTTATTAAACAAACTTATTTACATACCCATCAGATCTAATTGTCAAAATATGAAACCCCACTCACACTTACAAACCCCTTTGCTCATACTTGCCACTCAAAGGTCAGCTCATGAATACTAATGAGAACTCAACATCTCCAACACATCTCCTTTTAGCCCATTTGAACAGTTACAGACATAGGTATAAATAAAAATGCTCCTTAGAAATATTATTCACAGCTGAGCCCCGCGACAATTTTGTGAGAGATCTTTCTCTGGTATTTTTAAGACTGAGAAATGATTCAATCTGACCTGAAATTTTCTCTATAGAGAAGTAGGACTGACCTCTCAGACTTCAGGATGGTGCAGGGCAGCGTACTTATGGAGGTGCAAGGGAACATGGGAGTCTTGGCAGGGGACATAAGGGAAGACTGGAAGGGAGGGGTGGTGGGGAGAGGGGGGGGTCCTCACCTGGCGATATGGAGGCTGGGTTGAAAGCCCTAGGAGGGAAAGGGGGCTGAGCTCCTGGGAGGTAGGCGATGCGTTCCAAAGTGGGAGTACCTGTTCCCCCAGGGTGAGGCAACAGGATAGTTGGAGGCATCTGGGCTAGATCAATAATCCCTTTTACAGACAGAAGCAAAGGGCCAACGGTGAACAGCAAGAACCAATCAATCAATTTTTTACGAATGTATGAACACCGTATACACTTAGCTGGAACCCATCACCGTGATCTGTTAGTGCTCCAAATTACAGATTGGTAAGTAAGCAACAGGGCTGCAAATGGGGGTGGAATAGTGGTCAACTTTTAAGAGGCAACCACTCAGCAAATGGAGATTTGTAAGACTATACCCAATTGACAATTGAGTAGTAGCCAAATTGCTTGCAGCCCCCATCCAGCCAATTTATCTGGGTCATTTGCTTCTGGGCGTCTGGAAAAGGTAGCCACTACATCACAAGCACAGTCTGCATACTACAGCCCCTACCAAACCCTCGGCCTCTACCCCGCCTGCTGCTGCAGGTGAGAGCAGGTCCGGTGGTGGAGGACCGTACCTCTGGCTCCAGCTGGGTATGGGATAGCAATTTGCTGTTCCCGTGGTGACAAGCCTCGGGCAACGTCGGGCCGTGGGGGGACTTGCATCTGCTGGGAAGTGATATAATCGTTGAGGATGGTCTGTCGTGTGTTCTCCATGGTATACAGCTGGTAGGTGTTGTGGAAGCTTGTTGGGGATGGCTGCCTGGGGAACAGGTAAGCTGAGGTGGAAAAAAAGAAAAACAACTAAGCAAACATGAACAGGCTCTCAGATCCTGATTACCACTGCTTGCGTCAACAACACAGAGAAGCATCCAGTGCCTATGAAAACACAATGCCTGAGCTGCCTCTGTCAATTAAATGAGAATCAAGGCTGAGGTAGTTCTGTTGGAGGTAGACACAGCTGACATTGTGAGGTAAGGATACTTTACCAGGGTCCAGGACTCGGTGGTAGGCCAAGGTAGGGTCCAGATGTGAGGTAAGGTGGGCACGATATACTTCTCCAGGCACCACAGACCGGTGGTGGGGGTCAAAGGGACTGTGAGAGGTGACAGGGTCTCCCACTGACACCGGAGACTTGGCTGGGACACTGTCCCTCTGTGTGGGGGTCATGGCACTCTTTCTTTCATGTGGTGTAGTTTTCCCAGAGATCATACCTCCTTCATAAGAAAAATATGAAGGCCATGATGTTGAAATGACATATAAAATATGCGATGAGCACTTGGATTACTTTAACCCCTAGATCAGATCTACAGAAGTGTTTCCAGATTACTGTATGAATATAGTTCAAATCAATACAAATACTGATGGATAGCAAAAAAAGTCGACAATTTGAAGAGAAATGATGTCCTTCTCCATAAATTGTCGACTTTAAAAACAACTACATACCCTCTGGTCCTCGCCCCAGCATAGGCGATCCTCTCGACACAGGGTTGGTGCTATAGTTGACAGGGGTCCTGCGGGCATTGGCGTCTTCATACATGCCTGGGCTAAGCTGGGATTTACCAGCTTCCTGATGGGTGGAGCGCAGAACAGAGGTGGTCGAGTTGACCACAGAGGTGTGACGCACTCGCTCTGCAACAGCTTTGCTCTCCTCGTATTTGGCTCGTTCCATAGCCTCTAGCTGGGGTATGGTATGGGGCAGCTTATTGGGACTCGTGATAAGGGACTTGACATTGTGCTTTATAGTAGGCTGATTCAAAGAGTGAACCTAGGAAACACAGGGAAGTTCAATTAATGCCTTGCTTAAGAGACACTTGTTTGTAACTGACAATCAATGAGCTATTGTAATTTCGCTGTACTTGCACAATGACAATTAAGTCCTTGAACTTGAATGAGAATCATTTAAAGAGCCTGTCTCACCTGAGACATAGACCCCTCCATAACCCTCCTGTCTGACATGTCTGGTGTCTTGCAGCTATCCTGGCCAGACTGGTCTTGTCGGGGAATCTCGTGGATGGAACGACCCATCTCTTTGATAGTGTTCACTCCCTCGTAGGGCTTGCCCTTGCCGATGCCCCCTTCAAAAGAACGTATGGGTGGACTCTCACGCTTTATCTGTTTCCCATATTTGAGAGTATCATCATAGGTCTCTGCAGAGGTGCGAGGGGTCCCTGTTGGGAGTTAAGGGAAATATGTTATAACCTTCACTAAATAGAATTTCAGCCATAGCAAGCTCTGCAGAGATTCAGTTTTAGAGCCAGCTACCTTGCATAATGGATCCAGTTATCAGTGGCCTCTCCTTAGACTCTCCATGGAGACCTTCTCTGGGAAGGGCTCTGCTAATCAACCCTGCAGGGTAAACACATAAGCATTTTACACAGCCTTTCAATGCAGGAACATCGCGTCATTAACATGCCTTGGCATTCTGGGTAAAATGTACAAACATATTGTTGTTCTGGCATTAAACAGGCGGCAGAGGGAGGAACAGAGCCAATTTGATATTTGTGTAAAAGAAACAGGCAGCTGAAGGAAACAGCTGAAACTGTTGTGTTACACATCACGCCTCCTCTGCTTCCAGAACACCGTCATGCTGTCTATAATCACACACTGGGGCTAAAGACAGGTCTTCATTATGGTTACATTATGGAATCACTGTGTAAAAACACCTCATGTTTGGGCCTACGGTGAGGTAGGGGGTTAAGGCACCTTTGTTCAGTGCATCTCTGCAGTTGAGTGTTCGAATCCAAGCTGCGCCATTTCCAACCACGGCCGGGGGTCCAAAATTAGTGGGGCATAATTAGCTAAGCCACAAATGGGAACAGGGTTTAGGGTGGGTAAAGTATTCTGAGTTCGCTAGTGTCCCCCTCTGGGTCATCCGGGTGCTCTTGGATAAGTGAAGGGAAAGTACTCTGCTTCATTCTCCTCCTACAGCCAAGCGCTGTGCTTTCCCTGCAAGACTGCGATGTGCAAAATAGCGAGGGCTAGTCGTTACATGACTTGGAGGAGACACATACTACAGCTTCCTCCTTCCTGTCGACCTTCTAGATGGGTATCAAAGAGACTGACCTAGCAGTAGGCAACTCGGGAATTTGGGTGGGGTTTGAAAAAACAAACAAAAAACAAAAAACAAGACCTCATCGTCACCATGGCTCTGTTGATAAAGAAGTTATGAATCGGTCAATGTAACTGCACAAACAAAATCTGTACCTTCAAATGGAGCTCCCTCTCTGCCAGGATTCCCTCTGGCAATGGGTCCCTCCATCATGTCATAAGTACGTTTCAGCTCGTGGCCAGCTCGGGGACTAGGGGTGGCTTCCCTGGGATTCTTGATAGCTTAGGAGTAGAATATTACATGCATGGATGATTCTGCCTGAAAGGTGAAGCGGTAGAGTGAACAGTAAAGCTATTTGCATCCAGTCATGACAGAGGGCTTTCTTTTACCATCGTAGGAGAGGATGTGTCCACTTTTGCCTTCGTAGATGACATGGCCTTTAGGGAGCTGTTCTCCTCTAGTTTTGTCTGGGTTGCTGAGGTCCTCTGTGGCTAGCTTAGTGATTGTACCCTTCAGAAGGTCTGCGGCAATGCTGGACTGGGGCAGGACTGGTATACCCTGTTATGGAAACACAAAGATGGGAGAAAAAAAACACCAAAATCATCCTCCTGTACACATGACTGACACATTCCAACACATTGCTGTTGACATACGATTGGCTAGCGAGTGTCCAACGAACAAGCTTTACTCAAGACTTTTTAATACCCTTATTCCCCTAAAATGATGCACAGACACACACACACGCACACGCACACACACACACACACACACACACACACACACACACACACACACACACACACACAGAAGACATTTAATCTAAATACTACCTGGGTGATCGATCCTCTGAAAGCCAGTCCCTCACCCACCTTGGCTGGGTTTACCCTGCTATCCTGAATGGATGGCATTGGGCCTCCTGGAGAAGAGAAGAGAGGTAGATGAGGAGAGGACATAAGAAAAAGAGACTTGGAGAAGATGATCACAAGACCAGCTATAGGATATAGTGTTATCTATTACAAGTATATCTATTCCCCAGTTTGAGAGAGAGGGGTCCATTTTACGTGTCACAACTACTCCCCACATTGTGAGGGTGGACACAGACTTAGGTGGAAAATGGGGAATTAAGTCTGGATGCCCTTCCTAATGCCCAGCGGTGGGTTTGAACCCGCAGCCTCTGGCTCGTCAGTTCACTAAGGGCATGCGCTACTTTCCCACATTAAGTCAATCGATTTCTAGAGAAGGCACCAAACAAGAGGCAATATGCAGATAGAAATTTGAATATCTTATTACAATATAGCAGCCATTGTTATTTGTTATGCTGCTATGATTGAGAAATGATTTTTACATAAAGCGTGACATCTGCTTTTTTTTATGCAACCAGGGATATATATCCTAGAATTGGGCTGTATGATACGGGTCTTCTAAAGCTGGAATGTGCTCCCAAAGACAGTGTAAATAAGTTCAGAGTTGTTAACTTTAGACAAATGTGATAATCTGTGATGCTGGGACTTAAGGACTTATTGATCTGTTGTCCAGTTAGACTGGTTACTACAAGTAGAGCACAATACTATGTTTTTTTAAAATCTGTTTAAGGTTGGAAGCCTTTCTCTAATCACATAAATTTCCTCTCTAAGTAGTAAAGTCTATATGAAATCGAAGAAAACGTATCATACAAATTAACACCACAATCCAGCAATCTGGTTATACCAAGCAATTAATGCATTCTTCTTTTATGTTTGAGGATGTCTTGAATGCCATATTCACTTTGTGAACTTGTTTCAATAGTTTTCCTTATCCATCCACCTAGCCATCATCAACTGCTTATCTGAAGTTGGGTCGCAGTCATGGTGGAGTCTGTATCCCAGTGCTCATTGGGCGAAAGTTGGGGAAACACCCTATACAGATCACCATTCCATGTCAGGGCTTGTGCAGTAAGGGGTTCAGTGTCTCACTCAAGGACAATTCAACACAATTGCCCTAGCTCCTCAGCTAATCCGCCCAGTCACATAATCCAGTTTCATATACTTGTGCTCTGTCCTTATCAAAAATTAAAGATATTCCAGTAAATACAATTGGTTTCTTCCTGCAATTCATCCATCTATGAGCAAATTAATGATTGGCATGATTGAAAGCACCCTCTTCAGGGCATATAATTGAAGTCTATGGAGAGTGTCTCAAAGACAGGGACAGATTGATGGCAGAATGAAATAAGGAGTGGGGAATTGGAGCAAGCAGGTGTAAAATAGTGGAAGACACAAGCCACCAGTTTTAAAGAAAATTCACTGGAATGCGATCAAGTGAGATCCCTACCAGGCTTATTGGGATCCTGCTGCCGAGGTAGACCCAGCAATATAGAGCCCACAGAACTTTTTGTCCCCTCTGGCCCATAGACTGCGTGGGATGGCAGGTATGTGCCAGGAGTTCCCTGAAAGAGATGGGTCAAAGAGGTCACAATGTTAGACCAGGACAATGACTGCAAATTAAACAAACATGCAGGGCCAGGGCATTGAAAAGGGCCAAATGACATTAACGGAGTAGTTGGGAAACTTTGGAGTCCATCCAAAACTTATACTGACCACTCACATAGTAGATAGATAGGTTTTAATTTCATTTCAGCCATTTTATTTGAATTTCAGTCGTTCATCCTGTGATTCAGTAAGGCTCCAGCTGTATACTCTGGGGGCCATGGTATCTCAGTGGTAGAACGTGCATTCAGGAACTGACAAGCTAGATGTTGTAGGTTCGAACCCACCATGAGGTGTCAGGAAGGCCATCCAGCCTTCCCCCTAGCTACATCAAAATCTATGTCCACCCCCATAATGTGGGGACTAATCGTGACATGTAAAACAGACCTCTCTGTCCATTGTGGTGATTTTGAGTAGTCACTTTAAACATTTATACTCAATTATGGTCAGTTGCAATTTTTTCCTACCTTCTTAGCTCCTGCAAAACTATCAGTGGGAGTCAATCCATTGTGACATAGCAAAGCAACTATAGAGGGGAAATTTAGGATAAAAATCAATGTCAATCTTTAAAATAACCACTCAAATTTCCTTATGAGAGAGGGCTGCAGCATAATACTGCATCAGCTTTGTTTGAACTACAGTGATTTATTTCCCTGAATGAGGACTGTTATATTTGTACCCCTTTCATAGCATTGAATGCTACATGGCTAGCTGGTGCTGCAGGTACAGTTTGACTAAACTGTGGTTTACTGTGAAAATGAAATCCACCTATATGTATGCCCTGCGTGAGCAGGGAGAAAAAAATTGACTTCAAAGTTCTGCGCTACCCCTTTAAAATGCGGACTAATTTACAGCAAGGGCTACCTATCCAAATAAGTGTATTACTCATCTTAATGCGTGCTAAATAATCCAGGTAAGGAAATCACTCACTCAAACTAAAGCTTTATTCATATGTAATTGTTCATACATACAATGAAATGTGTTCTTTGTATTTAACCCATCCTATTGTATAGGACCAGTGAGCAGCTACAGTGCCTGAGGACCAACTCCATTTCTTTTTCAATTGGCTTGCTCAGGGGCACAAGCAGGAGTATGAACCCTAACATGTATGTCTTTATGATGGTGGGAGGAAACCGGAGCACCTGGACAAAACCCATGTAGATACCAGACAACTTGCAAACTCTACATAGAGAGGACCTGTGATAGGATTTAAACCTAGGACCCTCTTGCTATGAGGTGACAGTGCCAACTACTTTGCCATTGTGTTACCCAATTAATCAATTCACCTAGACACATTTATTGAGAAATGTTTCCTCACTCAACACATGAAACCATTCACTGTTTCCATTCATTATGCCACTGTATTGTTTATAACGGTGTGCATACCTGCAGCTAAGATCGAAGAGGTCATTTAGATGGGAAATGGACTCATTCTTATATAGCCCTATTCTTGTCTAGTGGTCACTAAAACGCTTTACAATGTATGATTCATATTTATCAAGTTTGGGGAATTAAGGCTGGATGTCCTTTCCTGACACCCTGCAGTGGAATCAAACCTGTGACCCCTGACTTGGAGGTGCGTGCTCTACTGCTGAGCTACCACAGCCCTGGTGAGTGATGAAACATTTCTTCAATAAATGCGTTGTCCAGATGAACCGATTCTACGTACTGGGAAATGGATCAATCATTAAGCAAAGAATGAAAGATGGAGTCTTATGTGCCATTATCTTGGAATTGTTCCAACTCCACCAGTGTGATCCTGCAGTCCTACCTGAGAGATGGAACCTCCTTGGATGAAGGACGGCTTATCTGTGGGCTTGGAGGTTGGAATGAGGGGAGGAGGAGATGGAATGTTGGGAGGTCGACTATGTCTGTTGAAAGTCACTCGGACTCCATCCGGCAGACTCTGGACCAGCTGGTTTGGGGCTGGATGGAGGACTGCAGGTGGGGAAAAAAAAAAGGTTACATTTTTACAGGTCACTACAACCTCTTGCAATTTCTATTGGATAAAAAAATAAAACAACAACTTTTCTGTCAAACGTGACCCCCACCCCAAAAGCCAGACTTGAATTATCATCAAAGGGGTGACAAGCACTTTTAAATGCCCTTTCCCACCCAAACAGCTCAACTCAGAGATCAACTATATAAGGGTTTTATCAGACCCTGTTTTGCGTCTGATAAAACATTAAGTGTCTTACTGATAGGCTAAAGCAAAACGTTGAGGTCAAATTTGGCTCAGTTTACAGATGGTCTGAAAGCCCAAGCAAGCCCTGCCTGCTTTCCTCTCTCACGGGTGAGGAGAGCAGACTGTGGGAGATGGCTTACTATATGAAATGTAGCATCGTGCACGCACACACACACACACACACACACACACACACACACTCACACGCACACACACACACTGACCAAGAATGACCCCAACTGCAGGAAGTACGCCTCATATCCTGCACTTTTAAAAATCAAAAATGCAAATGGCTGTGTGAGAGTTCCTCACACAGACGTCATCATCCTGCTGGCTCGTGCAGGGACATTCAAAGAAAACAAGCCGTTCCATGATGAAATTCCTAAATCCCCACCGGAGGGACACTGACTAGCATCTGAGTGTGGAGCATTAACATTCATCATGTGGCAAACAAAATAGGGAATAACACATCAGAAACCTCTTAAATCAGAAAGAAGTGAAATCTTCCACTTCATTTGAAAAATGGAGAAAAACAAAACATTTCAAACAAAGGAAAACTAGTCCAAGAAGATCCATGGCAAAGTTTACCCTGTCCACCCCAGAAATCCGTTTCCACTAAATTAGGTAGGACCAGACCTTTAACACGGCTGAAGCTGGTTCCCTAATCACAGCTTATCCACGTTTGCTGGAACCACACAGAGAGCATCTTTGTTACGTTTATTCCACCAGATAATCAATGACAGGATTCACGGGTCAAAGCCTGATTTCTTCCTCTGCTACGCAGCTTGAAATTCAGAGACATGATCAAGCAATAGCATGCTCATATTTGAGAGTGGTCCATTTCACGTGTCATCATTAGTCTGCTTGTTTTGGGGTTGGACATTGACTTAGATGGAGGTTGAAGGATTAATGCTGGATGCCCTTCCTGATGCCCCATGGTGGGTTTGAATCCACAACACCTGGCTTGTCAGTTCCCCGAATGTGCGCTCTACCACTGAGCTACTATGGCCTGGATAGAACTCTCAAATATGCAAATACAAAAACAAAATGGTACCTTAGAATACACTTCGAAAACTAAACCACCTATCAAACTGAAAAAAACACCAGTTCGAAGTATGGGCTATTTTTCAGTCAAGTCACAATACCTTTCTGCTCCTCTCAGGCCAAAATGTCAACTCCACTTTCAAAAGAGGACCGGTTGGAAGTCAGACAAAGCTTGTCAATATTACACAAGAGGGGGAAGGATGATAATGGGAGAGGGAGGCAGGCAAGAGAGGACAGAGGGAGGAGGAGGATGAGAAAGATGTGTGCTTGTTACCTGGTGGCACACTGTAGCGAGAGGCATTGGGAACGGTGGGGTCAGGCAGGGGCGAGGCTTTGCTCAGCTCCCTGGGGGACAGTCTGTAGGGAGAGTCTGGCCGACCAGAGTGAACCTCCGGGTCCAGAGCCAGCTTCATATCATAGGGCATGTAGGGGAAGGGTTTACCTGTAGCACACAGGCATGTGGACAAAGGGAAAACATGGACTATTAAGATAAGAAGTCCATGTCGATAGGTATTGTGGCGGGCTGACGTTTGATGATCTATGTAATCGACACTAACCTATAGAGACTAGCACTCAAACATATACAACAATGACGACATATCTAAGCATCAGTCCAGTGGCCTACAGCCTGCTGAACTACTCTTCACGGCACTCTCAAATAAGGTCCTATAAATCTCTATAACAAATTCAAAGCAGCTTGGTGTAGTCAGCATGACTGAATATGGAAAAGAAACAACCTAGTAAAGGTATATTGGTATGTCTTTAAAGCTGTGCGGTTGGATTCTATTGTTTCTTCCCAGAGGCGGAGCATCCTACTCTGACAAAATTTAACTTACACCGTTTCAACACAAAGGACAAACAAAGCTCCCCTCACAATTCTGTTTTATTTACAGAGGGCCAGTTAGCATCTTATACCGGCCAAGCAATAACAGCAACACAAATACAATAACAGCAACACAAATACAATTACAGCAACACAATCACCCCGTCACATCCCCATTTTCAACAGTGAACCAAACTGAATGTGCCCTTAAAAACCGGTGGCTATAAATAGCATGCTACCAGTAGTCATGAGGACAGACGCAGACATGAGCCAGAGCTCAGGTTGTGAACAAAGAGAGTGCAATGAAGGAAAAGACACGGGCAGTTGTGTGTGCATTTCATACTCTTACCATCTCTGTCAAGTATGGTTGAGCTGCGGGTGTTGAAGCCAATTGGGCAATTGGGGGATCTGAGGTCAAGTTCCCCCTGATCTTGCCTCTGCTTGTCTTCCTGGTGTGCCGACTCATGCACAGCTTTGATCTGGTGCTGGAACATAGCATAGCCGCTGATGGGCATGCCCCCAGCGCCAAAAGGACCAGGTACCTAGTGGGGAGATTAGCAGTCAGGAGATGAGTTCCAGATGAGCTAGAGTGGCAAACATAATTTTCGCTATATGAGACACTGATCGCACAACCAAAAAGCGGGCAGAAACGCGGCATGGCAACAACCAACTGAGTTTGAGTAATAAAAGCACTGGTATACATACTTCTTCATCTGTATCAGATCTCCGCTGACCAATAAGAGAGCAAAAGCACCTCAGTGTGTCGCATTTTTTATCAGACTACAGACACAAATCAACACTGTTAGAGTTGTAATGACAATATTTAGTCATGGTGATCCTTTCAGTAGCCACAAGGGGTAGATTTTCAAGAGTGCTTGGCATGGACTCAACCATCAGTGAGATTAGTCAAAATGAGTTGAGTTTTCAAACTGCTGACAAGCTCTGTGTCTCTGCATGAAGATATCTGACAAAAATTATGGGTTGTTTCAGAGACTAACCATGGGTGGGATTGCAGCTGCCCGCTGCTGCATTTGCTGAATGTTCAGTTGGGCCTGCTTGCTTGTAGAAACCAGCACAGATCCTGGCGGGCTTAGCAATGAAGGCTTGTCCATTGAGAAAATTCTAAGGATGCAGAACACACAACCAACACATAAATATGGGCTCACAAGATTAGGGTTTTTGCATCAAAAACAATACAGGTCATACAATATTGAGCATCTGCCAGCACCCATTCTCAATTCAATATTTATATTTTCCTGCATAATAGCTGCACAATGCACACTTTGTGTACCATTACAGAGGTACCAGGTAACTTTTTGGAGTTTGTCAAACCTTTTACGTCAAATGTCACGAAGACAACCAAGGGATTTGCTCAAAGGACTACCAGGGAAGAAGAGAAGCTACGTTCACAGATGAGATAAATGCAAAATTGCTATAATGTGTGAAGTAAAACAATCCCTTTATTTTTCAGGAGGCTTGGTGTCCAGTGGCAGACAGAACACATTGCGTAAAAGCAGGCTTCTAGGGATCATATCTGAACAGTGACGGTATCATTCTTCCATACCCATTAAACACTATGCCACTAACATGGGTGAATTAATGATGATGTTTTGAAGTAAAAATAGGGGTATACACAACACATCCATGTTGTTGTTAACTTTCACAATGCGTAACTCAATACACTAAATTGTGGATATTATTTTACGTCATGTAGATGGATATTTACAACATCCATATGAAGCCTTGCAGAAACGGAGCACAAGAGGGTTGAAATAAGCAAAGGATCAGAATTTGATGGGGCTTAACAAAGCCTGTACAATTCAGTTAAAATAAGCCTCGATCTGCTGATACAGAGCTCTCAAATAGAAAACTCAGCTGTGATAATTCCAGATAATACCTACCTCTGTCTCTCCGGCTCAGCCTCCCCATCCTCATCAGCACTGCAGGTGGCGCTGGAATCATTATCAGAGTGGAGCTCCCTCTGCCTCTCACCATGGTCCCCCTTTTCCCCTTTCTCCTTGGATTCGGGCTCCATCTTAACCTGAAACTCTCCTGCCTTCATGTCCATGTCCTGCGGTTCAATCTTGGGATGCACTGGCCCAACATATGCAGCCAACCTCGCCCTTTCTTCCTGAGAGCTGGCTTCTGCCTCGGGGCTCTTCTCTTGCTTGACACGCAGTTCCCCGAATGGAGGATCCTGAGCCTTTATGTTGTTAGTTCTGTCCTGCTCGGAGCCCTGGCCCTCTGCCGTGACACCATCCGCCCTCTTGGAGTCCATGGACTTGGATGAATCTGCCTGGGAGGGAGAAGGGGCGCTCTCAGTGTCGGAGCTGTTGTCACAACCTGTGGGAGCAGTCAAGTAACATCAGCGCTGGAAAGATTAGTCAATTTACAAATGAGTCAATTGAAAAAAATCAGTCAGCTGTGATTTTATACCACAGACCATACCATGATATTGAGGAAATACACCAAAACACTTGCTTGTCTGAGCCCCACAAACAGTAAGATTTCTTCATCTGCCACTGATTCATTTGTGTGTCAGGCTAATTAGATGTTATTAAGACATTGGGGCAGGTTGACTAAGGAGAAAGAGTGGATCATCTAGTCATTGGAAGATTGGTGGTTTGATTCACAGCTCCTTTGGAAAGTCTCCTATAAATGTGTAACTAAGAGATTCACTGATATTTTTTTATATGGATAGATTAGCTGCTCACTGCTCCTATACAATAGGATGGGTTAAATGCCGAGAACACATTTCATTGCATGTTTGTAGAATGACAATTTATGAAGGCTTCTTCCTCAAAAAGTTCTATCTAGCTTCCCTTTCATTTTATAGACTGCTTTCATTGCATCTTATCACTACCACAATGAGCTATTCAAGGTCGACAGATCTGCCACTAGTTAACCTTACAGAACTAGGTCAGGTCAATAGAAACTAATGATGGAAAGAAAAAGAAAGAAAGGATTCCCTTATCAGTCCCGCAAGGAGAAATTTGGATTTCTCTGCATTTTTGACCCAACCTATATTGTATAGGAGCAGTGAGCTGCCAACATTTGGCGCTCGGGGAGCAGTTAGGGGTTAAGTGTCTTGCTCAAGGACACCTCGACATGCTGTATGCAGGACCAGGGATCGATCCTGCAACCTTCCGATCACCAGACGACCGCTCTACCCACTGAGATATGCCGCCCCCTTTATCAGAGAGAAATAATAGGAAACCTCAGAGTGCAACAGAATTAAATCCTTCAATGAACTGTGGCACGATGTGCCAAGGCTGTTCTTGTGTCTCTCGTCACCAACACAAACATTATATCGGACATGTCCAAATGTGTCAATATCATAAAGCCTAATGTCTTCAAGTAATAACTCAGTCAATAAATCTACATTACAGGATGGGATAGCTCATTGGGTAGAGCAGTTGTCTAGCAATCAGAGGGTTAAAGGTTTGATCCCATGTTCTGCAGGAAACATATTGAGGTGTCCTTGAACAAGACACTGAACCCTGAGAGATATATGATGACAGCTCACTGCCCCTATACCATAGGATGGGTTAAAATACAGAGAAATACAAATTTCCCCTTTTGGGACTGATATTTTATCGATCCATCATAAACCGCTTATCAGGTGTCGGGTTGCAGAGGTAGAAGAATTCAGCCTTCCTTTCCCTTGCAGCAAGGACCTGCACTGACTGGGGGATCTCAAGGTGTTTCAAGGCCAGTATGGAGATATAATCCCTCCATCTGCTCCTCGGTCTACCCTGTTGTCTCCTCCCATCTAGACGTGCCTGGAAAACCTTATTTGGGAAGCAACTAGGTGGTATCCTTATTACATGCCCGAACCACCTCAACTGGCTCCTGTCTTCGGGAAGGAGCAGCAGTTCTACGCCAAAGTCCTCACAGATGTCTGAACTTCTCACCCTATCTCTAAGGGAGACACCAGGATCCCTCCTGAGAAAACCTATTTCAGCTACTTGTATCCGTGATCCTATTCTTTCTGTTATGACCCACCACCTGTTATGATATATCAATCAAGTGACAAGACGGATGATAGGCTGACGTCTGTTTTTTTAAATTCCATGTGATCTACCCACACAACCTTTGCAATTGACTAGTAGATCGTGATCGACCTATTGAGCACCCCTGACATAGAACTTGGACATAGTATTCACTTTTGGCATACAGAAAATGGATGGATCCTTTACAACATCCAACAAATCCGCCCCTTCCTCACCACTAAATCAACCCAGCTCCTGGTCCAGGCAATGGTCCTGTCCCGCCTGGAGTACTGCAACTCTCTGCTGGCCAGTTTACCAGCTTCAGCCATCAAACCTCTACAGCTCATCCAGATTGCTGCTGGTCGCCTGGTCTACAACCTTCCCAGGCATTCCCATGTCACCCCCCTGCTTACGGCCCTCCACTGGCTACCTGTTATGGCTCACATCAAATCTAGGACTTTGGTGCTTTCCTACCAGGTAGTCAAGAGGTCAGCACCTTATCTCATACTCCCACAGAACATCCCATAACATCTCCCAGGGAACCCGGGAATAAGCCCTCTCTAGATCTACAAAACACATGTAGACTGAATGGGCATACTCCCAGGCCCCCTCCAGGATCCTTGTGAGTGTAAAGAGCTGGTCTGTTGTTCCACGACCAGGATGGAATCCGCATTGTTTCTCCTCAATCTGTGGTTTAACTATTGGCCAGACCCTCCTTTCCAGCACCTTAGAGTAGACTTTCCCAGGGAGGCTGAGTAATATGATGCCTCTGTAATTAGCACAAACACTCTGGTCCCCTTTTTCAAACACAGGGACCACCCGGATAACTTATCCCGAAAGGCCTCCTTTTTCAGTCAGACGGCTTCCCTAACTGCTGGTGTCCACCAGACTGGTGATGAGTTACCATGCCTTGAGGACCATATGACCTTGAGACTACAGCTCATAGCCGCAGCTTCAGCAATGGAAGCTTTGAACATAGCCCACTCTAGTTCAATGTCCCCAACCTCAACAGGGATGCCAGAAAGCTCTATTATTTATATTAGTATTTTTTTTTAACAAAATTAGTTGTTTTCTTATTATTATTATTGTTATTTGGCCTAATCGCTACTGATTTTCAGTATCCTGTTTCACAGCTCTGGCCATGGCCACAGATCACCTCCAATGCTTCCTCTTTGTTGCAGCCCTCACAGCTGTATAAATCAGAGTATGAGAGAAAGGGGAAAAGGACATTGATTTCCTGTTGCCCTCTGTCCGGCAGCACAGGGGGCAAAAATCAGGGTTGCTGACTTACCTCCTGTTATCCTATGACCACCATTGGCTCATAGTTTAGTTCATTCGGCTGCAAATACGAGTGTTGCAGCTGTCCAATACTAGGACTGGACTTATTTAAAGGTAGCTGTACATACCCTATAAGAGGTTCATCATGGAGTTATGAGAGTTTTAAGAATCCCACCAGTGTCATCTACCTAATGATTTACATCTCCTGGTAAACCCATTGCTGATTGGTCCATAGCTGACTTTTTAATTCACAGCTAACCTCCAAATCCGGAGGGCCCTTCACTATCAGCCAACTGTGGATGCGTCCAGCACCATTCAGCTCCTGTTCCAAAAGGAATGGGGGGGGCATTAAAATATGATGAGTGTTAAATAAGCTTATATTCATCCAGAGTGGTCGGATGTGTGTCGTAAAAATAATTTATGATAGGGAGTTCCTCTTACTACTTTTATATTCTGAGATCATAATGAAATAAATGAGGCCTCCAAAAAGCCACAGGAACCTCCCCACTAAATCTCTTTTCATGTGTTCAGTTTCACCTCCCTGATTGGATTCTTCTATTGTACTCACCAGTCTTCTTTCTTCTTCCCTTTCCACTCTCTTCCCTCAATTTTCCTCTTGTTTCTCCTCCACTCCTCATCTCAGACTTTTAAATGTTTAAACAGCTACTGTGTTTCCTCATCAGTCACAGTGACATAAATGATTACTGAAACAAACACACACACACACACGCACGCACACACACACACACACACACAAACAAAAAAAAACACACGCACACTCACACACACACACACACACACACACACACACACACACACACACACACACACACACACACACACACACAAAAACACAAACACCCCCCCACACACACACACACACCTCACTCAT